>OENT01000221.1:2014-29474 GCA_900239685.1 Rotaria macrura | reverse complement strand
CTAATTTTGTCCGGTCAAAATTGGAATCCCAGTTTTGTCCGGTCAAATCTTAGATTTGACCAAATCCCAATTTTGCCCCCAACATATATATGCTTTCTTTCTAAGAAGAATCGCAGTGATTGTTGGCATTCTTTTTGATTCTAATTCTTTCACTTCTTCGTTATTCTATTCTTTCTTAAGCTTGAAATAAAGTTTGAACTCGCGTTCATATAAAAAAACATCCAAAATTTACAATTGTATAGATCTCAAAAATGATTAAACTAACAAGCTACGAAGTGCATCGACATCTTTCTTTTTTCTTTCTCTAATCGAACACTATGAATGCCAGTGAACATCTATAGAATTAGTATCTATTTTCTCTGAACTCGAATGAATTATAATTCAACATTGTTTTCATTAGTCTTGATTATACTCTACCCGTGATGACGTCGCAGAAAATTCAATATATTTCAGCCATAGGGTGCAAGATGACCTACCGTTTCATTATCTTTAGTGACTCATTTTAAAAATTTTCTGTAGTGCACTATGGAAATGTTCCGCTGACTTCTTGAGAACTTATAAATTGAAAGTACTCTCACAATGAAAGGTAATCAAGATTACGTGCTACACGAACAACAAGTTAGTGAGAGAAAATAGTATGAAAAAATTTATTTCGGTCGCATCGTCTTTTCTTCTCTACAGAAAAACATTCTTTTTAACTTAATAATTATCTAAAGATCACCAATGAAAATGTAGAGTGTATGATTAACGAAGATTACATTTTTAAAAAAATATTTTATCACTCCAGGTCGTAATTACTTGCAAATAGATTGATATCATGAAAGAAACTTCATAGCAATGACTTCATTCTTGAGGAGAATGAAACTAATTAACTATATTTGGTTTATTTTTGACTAAGAAATTCTATATAAAAGAAAATATTACACGGAGAGTTATCATCCGACGTGTAGCAGACTATTTTTGATGACGAGAAATATAATAATGAAAACAATGACTTTCTTAAGATGCTTTTATATCACGGAACTTGAAATTATATGAATCTCGTTCGACTTATTTTGCTATATTAGAAAACGTATTAAATGATTTGATGATAGTAGTATTCAATGATAATGTGTTGTAGATTTGATTTATTTCTTTTTACTTGTTTTATATACTCTAGCAACTGCAGGACATTTTTATTGCTCGTGAACTTTATCAATCAAGAATTCAATGTGCTCGTTCAATGACATATATTTTCATCAATAGATTTTCTTTGCAGCAATCTGCAAAGCAACGGCAGAATATTTCATAATGCAACATATGAATGTTATTTTAAGCAGAATAATTTTTACGATGTTTTCCTATGACCTTGTAAACTTTGGCCTCAGTCGATTGTAATTTTTTACCTATCACTGATCGTTTCTCTTACTATCGAGCATGTTTCTTGAAAACCATCATAGAACAAGATTTCTTATTAATAATTTATCCATGGTGGAAAAAACGTCTCACAATCTAATTTTTCTATGCATCTGTACTCTTGTTGTCTTTTATTCAAGCATTACTTAAAATGAAAAAAATTCTCATTTATAAATATCGATGTTCACCTATCTTTTATTCTTGAGCACGTTGCAAATGTTTACAAAAGTAAACAAGCATAACATTTTACCGATCGAATTTCTTCCATTTTTCTTCTTTAATCTTATATAAGCAAAATCTAGTCGACTCTCAGTGTCGATATATGAACTCTTTAGTATTTCAGTTCTTACGCATTAGATTATCGAAAGTATGTTTTCTTTTGAATAAACAATCTAATTAATAGCAACGAGAAGTTGTCAACTTATTTGCATATAACTAACTTCTACGACCTTCTAATCTTTATCGCATTTCCGCAATGTTGAAAAAAGAGTGTACCAATATATATATATATAAACATTTGTTCTGGAGAAACTTGGACTATGTTAAAACTATTCATCTGACACAAGATATAGCTCACCGTTTACTTACGCAATGGCAGAAAATGTATTTCACTTTCATTCATCAACCGGTGAAAGAATTGTGATCGTCACAATTCAACAGAGAACAGAAACAACTTCAAGGAGAAAACATAGACAGTGCTACCAACTGAAAGAGTATGCGTCGTGCAAGCATTTTTTTGAAGGAGAGAAAGAAACAAGGTTGTCATCATTTAATGCAGAGTTGAAGAAAAACGTCAAGGAAAAGAACGGAGCATTGAAGCCAGAGTAAAGATTTTTTTTACCTATACTTATACAGATGTAAGAAACATGACGATCATTATTTTGCAAAGGTTAGACATGATACACATCTAAGCAGAACTTAATGTATAGGAAGACAGAACATACATGGGAAATTCAAAATTCACCTAATTTGTTGTTGTTGTTGTTAATCTTTACTGTTCTGTTTTGTAAAAGTGCGTGGTACTGCCTGTAAGAATGTTGCATCGATTATTTTCGAGTTGCTTTAAAGAAAATCCACCAATAAAATCATGAGAAAAAGCAGTCTTCATCTACAATGCTGCCATTCGTACCATGAAAACCGCCTGATGAAATTTTCTTTCTTTTATTATCCACTTTCTTAATCCGATGTATTTTATCTTGTATTATTCACGTAATAGTTGATGATTTAAAAAAACTGTATCTATTTGAAAAAGATAATGTGATTTAGCTTAATAATACATCTGAACATAAATATGTTTATTGATGTATTTTTCAAAGAGTTTGACGTTTTCTTTTAATCAAGAAGAAGACTTTTTCTCTAAGAATTTTCTATAAAACTTTAAAGACGAAATCCAAAGAGGGAATAGACATTAGAAGTTCGATGAACTCCTAACACCTTACATTCTTTTATGATTCAATTCAATATTCTATGCTAGATCCTCAACTAGTGCTTCTTAATTGATATGATAGTGTACTTCATAATACATAGAATATGAAAATATCACACTGAGTTTCTCGCTGTGGAAATCTGTTTATGCTGCAACCCTCCCCATAGGCAAGTCATTCAAGATCTTTTATTATTAGTTTAATATTAATCAATAAAATATTTGCTGAAAAGTCTTATACCGTTGATATTGTCGATTGATTGAACCGATGTTCTATTCGAATAAGTTGAATGTTATTATTTAAATGAATGTCAACAAAAAACAAGAATCATTAAACTGCAAATTTACTTTTTCCATACCAACAACTTATTAAAAGATAATCATGATATTAATGTTGAATCATTTATCAATTACTGTAGAAACAATTTAAGATATTGCAATAGACTAGCTCATATTTTGAAATACGACTCCCGAGGTATGAAAAAATATGTAGAATCAACAATATGAAACTGCATTGATTTATAACTGTTTCAGACACTTTTGATTCATGTATTCTTTATCGAATCGAGGCAAAGTCATACATCATTTGTGATGAATAATGTTAATGGTCCTTTTTTTTCATTCTGATCCTAACATTCATATTTGAAAATTCTCACTGACTAGCATGTGAAAAACGCTGGCAAAAACTTTTATTAGAATGATCATGAAGGAATGGCTGTAATACAGATCTGTGGCACGAAGGACCAATGCAACTAATCGATCTTGGGTATTCAATGAAGTGGAATAGGAATATTTAATACGGTGCCAAACACAGAATTTATGTTGTCCTTCGTGAGTTTACTTTTCTTTTTATAGTTTTATACCTACTTTACGTACTTATCCCATGTCGTCATTTTGTCACGCAATAATCTCGAGAGCCAAATGTCCGAAAATACTCGTTCAAGCATGATGACTGAGTATCGAGATGGAACCGATAAGTTTCTTTTTCAACATTTCTTCTAACAAGTTCCGATCACTTGCTAATCGCTTACAAAAATGACGAATTTACAAATGATTTTCTCTCAATTAATTTTGACATAATGAAAATGAAGCCCAAAATAAAAGTGAGGTACCAGTCTATCTGCTGACATATGAAACAGCTGTTAATACAGTTGATAGAAAACGGTAAATCATTGAAATAATAAATCTATGACGTATCAAAAATCTGTCGATACCATTTGAGAGGATTGATGAGAGTTTACAGAGTAATAATTTTCAGGGTGAAAATTCTGCAAGTTACGCCTATGTTAGATGAATTGGTCGAAGAACATGCTGCGTTTTTGATTGTTTGGCCTTGAAAGAAAATTTCTGCTTCATTAGAACTATGTAAATGCTGTCTGACAACTCTTTTTCTATGTGACGTTTCTTTTCCCAAAGGCTGAAGCGAGTACTTTGCACCACATTTCTTAGTCGAGTGAAGTTCGAGTACTATCTAGGTTTTTTCAATCAGTAGTTTTATTAAGAGAATCTGTAGTCGGGAAAAGGATACATCGGGATTACTTTAAATCATTCATGTATTTCTATGACTTAATCTACGAACAGTGACTCACCTAGTTGATGCATAGCTAAAGTTCACTCTTTATTTCACATATCGATTTAAGAAACATAAATAAACTAATTGATAAAAATGAGCAGAAACTAATTATCTTTCATTTAGTATTCAGACATACTTCAGAAGGCATTGGGCATGAGAAGCAGTAAAAATAAATGAGTACGTAACAGCGCTCTTTTAATCTTTCATTTTTAGACTTCATTGAACATTCATGATGAAAACTATTAATATCTCAACAAAAGGAAGAAGCTTGTTCAAAAACCCATGCATCCTTGTCATCACATCTATATGCAGACAATGAAGACGACAATGAGCGACTACGAACAATTAGTTGAATATCCTTCGATACATAATTGATATAACATTACGACACGTCCTATCGAAAAAAACCAGACTCGTCAAAAGTTTGATGTATGTTTGAACTTATTACTCAACTATTTGACTGTTTTGTCATGAGTCAAATTTATCTGGTTTATCTGAAAATGTCAAATCAATCTCAATGTAAATTTACATTAAACTGGTATCATGAGAATATTTCAAGCAAGGAATGGAATCAGCCGAGGACAATTGCATTCGACTGTTTCTACTTAGAAAATCCTATTTTACTAACTTATATTCAACTGAATAACATTTTTAGATATCATTCCATGGGTTCACGCATATTGAATCAAACGACATGTAAAATTGAATAATGATTTCGTATCACATAACCGTTTCTTCAATGATGAATTCAAAATATAATACTGTACGTTTCAATGATTGCTTCACACTGGCTATTATGCATGAAACAGAATAAATTTATCAATCCAGTCATGATTAGAGAAAAAACTGTATTATAACTTTGAAAATATAAATCGAAAATCTGAAAACAAATGAAATCGGATTATTGCAAGTATTTACGTTTGATGCTTACTATAAACAATAATAAATTACGAAAAACGGTGTGGCGTGAGTGCTAAAACACAGATTGAGAATCATCTCAGATTTCGACAATCTGTCATGAAAAGTATAGCGATTGATCTGTATTCAAATAAGCTACAGTCACATGCATAATAGTTATCATGCAATAACGACAAGTCGAAAGTGCAAAAACTATCGCTCCCAAAAGATTAAAATTATTTTTAACAGCAAGTTAACATTTGACATAGAATGGTTGGAACGATATCTAACCATGACAAACTTGGTAACCGCATGTTTACGTTATCACGAAATAGATCGTTGTATGTGGTGCTATTTCGTCTCATTGTAATAAGTGTCACGATGGTCATCGAATATGTGTGTGTCCCTATTAACTCAAGAAATACTATACTTGGGCTGTTTGAAGTAACTTTCATAATCTATTACTAGATTGTGAGTGATATTTTCATGATATACTGATTTGTTCATGTTGAAGATTGAATGAAATAATTGCTTGCACTTTATCTATTGAGAAAATACTTGAAAAGTCAAAACGTTCTGAAAATATGCCAGAAAAACCTTGGAATGATTATCTAACAAGACCTTATGTTACCATTGATTGGATTCTTTTCGTCTTTTAGTAAGGTTTGTTGGTAGTCACGAATAGAACAACGAAAAATGTAAATATTTATCTGCCAGTTTTTCAAACAATGAACTATGCTGGAAAACGATGAACTTTTATCATCACTAAATTGTTGAATCATTTCAAACATAAATTGATTGATTGGTGGTAGCGTACAGTGGTAAGAACTTCTGAACTGACCTATATTTAATTACTTGCCTTCTAATATAGTTCTATCGATTATCAGAAGTCTTAATTGATGTCACAAAGAAAGATTATAATATAACCTCATGAAAACTAATTTTCATGATCAGCACAACCAACAAAAAACTTATTCATGTATAGAAATGACAAGCAGATATACCTTGTAGAATGCTTTTAAATGATTGAGTGTGTGAATTTTTTCTCTTATTCAAAATACTTAGTAATCACGATGGGGTACAACCCGTTAGCATTATTGAGAGCTACTAGTATACTTGTTTCATTTGTGCATGTTGAATAGATCATGATCTGCACAAGCGATCAAATGAACACGAACGAACACTTTCATCACCAAGGATCAATTGTAAAATGATAACAGATCATTTTGCTTGAAGATATTCTACTATATTCAGGAAAATTTTGTTAAAAGAAACAAAGTGTAATTAATTTTTTTTATACTTTTTTTCCGTAGTCTGAGTCATGAAATTCATCGAAGACATTCGATTTGTGTAATTTTTAATTCCGTACATATTTCATCATTATCGTTAATCAATGTGAGAAAATATCAATCTCGAGAGAAGTCAATCTATACTAATGCATGATTTGAGTAGTATACTGCATGCACCGTTGTTTTTTGTTTTTATTGCATGCAATTTGACGTTATCATCATACTTCAGAAATATCTAATTATAAACTTAAAGTTGGTTGCACACAAACCATCGATTCATGTTAAATTATGAAGCTGAGAAATGTATGATTATTCTACAATAGAGATAATGAAGAGGTAGTATGATTACATGATGATAAGAAAAATACATACATGGATACAGATCTCATGTTTATCAGACCTATCAATTTAACATGGATGATTAACGCCGATTTTATGATGATAATACAGATTGACTCAAGGTATTTACTAATTTTCAAAAAGAAATTCCCTGTAATTCACTGTTTTACAATCGATAGTCAATTTAAAAAATAGCCGATCATCCCATACTGCTGATTATTCTAATAGTTTACTTCGTTTTTTCGCTAGACTGGTCTATTAGTATAACTGTAGTAAAAATTCAATATTTTATATTTGAACTGTATTTGTTGTTATGAACATAATTTAGGATTGTCGTCTAGTGCTATTTATCATTTTAAAGAAATAATTAATCCTATCCTCATTGATGGTATACTCATTTGCTGATTTGTCCATGGTATAATTGAAATTGATACAATAGCGACCATCTAATATCTGTGTATGTTAATCTAGTACGTCTTCGATTCATGTACTTATTCAAATGTCATATCTCTTGTTGAGTATAACTTGCACAAAGTTATCTCTATGGGTAGAGAACTTGTACATCTGATACAACGTCTTCATTATTCAAGAGGAACTATTAAATTACTTATCAATGAATTGTATTTTACTCTTATCTGAACTCGTATTTCTTTCCGAAGAAACTCCTAAGCGTTACTCCGTCTATTTCGTTACCACTTCTCACTCGTTTATTTTTTCATTTCTTTGATTCCATAGTTTGCCAACTATCTATTGTTGACTAGACTAGCTTCGAAGATTTTAAAACAATAAGTATTGTTAAGTCTTTCTTTTTGAATTTTTGTTTTCTTTGACATACAATCTGGTTGAATTCAAACGGTGGACAACAACATACAAGTTCACATTTGATTGTGAGAAGAATTTCTTTGTATTAAGACGACCTCTATCAAATCACCATGTGAATATGAATTGTAACTGCCTTGACTGCAGTATTTATTCCAACGTGATGTGATAGGTGATGTGGGTGCTGTACATGATTTCCTTGGTTTCATCCATCAATGCAATAGCTACTATGAGATACACGCATTCATCTTTAACGGAATGCAAGGTTTTCGATGGTGAAATCATTGCAATTAGAGAATGAATTTTACAGATCGATTTCAATGTGTAAAGATTTGACTTCGTGTGCCTTTTTGTATATATCATAATACGTCGTAGTTAGATGGATGTTGTTTAACTAATCAATTTTTAAATACGTCAAAGATAACTGCAATCATTGGAATCATCCAAGTAATTCCGACAGCTACACAATGATTGTTTCATCCTTTTTAGATTAGATAAAATATAAAAGTAATGTTTATTTTGAAGAAAAAATCCAAGTATACTCTCGATCCATGATGTGTACATTAAGAAATTAGGAATGAAATAGGTAATGAATACTTAAAACTATTCTAATTGTGTACTTGCACGAATTTAAATCAAATAATTTCATTAGAAGATGGATGTGAAACATGTCAATTATTAATAATTGTATATTAATAAGCAAAATACAAGTATTTGCCTTTCATTCAATGTTTCAGAAAAGTACGACTAATCTTGTTGACACCGACACATATATGAAAGCGTTAACTGGTGATATGTATGTTCAGATATTTAATGCAAGTAGAAAACATTATTTCTAATTTTTACTGATGGCAAAATAGACATTCGATTGGCTTGATTGATATTACGATAGACGTGAAAATATATTATGAACTTTACATTACGAGCAAGTCGAAATTTTCTATCGATCACTATATTATGAAGACTTCTTAGCTTATATCGCTCAATAGTTCTGAACTTGCTCAAACAGTTGTTATTGTTATCAGACAAGATAGTAAAATTCATCGAATAATATAATTCATTTTCGAATATCGAGCACCTAAGTAAGTTAGTTATACATTGCCGTCATGTGAAATTAATACAAAAAAAAGGATTTTATTCATGTCGAAATTTATTCCTTCGGTTTCAAATGGTCTTAATAATCATCAATCATGATAGAACTGAATATATCAAACTAGACTTTAGATGAGAAATTTCAAATTAATTGTATTAATGTATAAACGAAGACTTGATTATTGTAATATATTCATCATTAGAATATGTCATACGCGAATATGACTGGACATGGCAAGATGATTGTTATTTTTCCTATTGTTCAAAATCATAAACACTTTATTGGTTTTGGCAGAATAGAATAGTTTTCATAATTTTGTGTTTCATTTTATTGATTCATTATGAGAATTTTTGTGTTTTCTTATTTTCCATGTACTGAAATAGTATTCTGATTCTTTTTTAAGTAAACATCACGAGAAAGAAAATTCATGTAAGATTTGTGCATTTCATTCGTTTTAATTTTATATTGAAGATGACACTCGCAGAATCAAATGCATTTGTTTCGATGGCATCAAGTGCCGATCAAGACTATCCACCAAATAATATTCTAGATGCGTACGTATAAATTTTGAAGATTCAAATATACATAAAAAGCAATGTTTACATAGAAGATAAGAATGATAATAAAAATTAGTTAAAAGAAAAGTTATCGACACTGACTTTGTTCCAGAAAGCAAACTGACAGTTACTCTATGCCTTTTTAAAAATACTTGCAATATTTTATTAATGCATTATTCTTCTTTCAAAAGAAAAAGAAAGAATTCTTTTGTCCTAACATGTAGTTATTGGATTAATCGAATTTTTGTTTGCTTCGATATTTAATGCAATAATGGTCTTTTTTCTATTTCCTAACAATAGAAGTGATACAGTGTTTTGGATAACTACAGGTTTGTATCCTCAAGAATTCATTATAACATTCAGAGAACCGATTGAATTTCGTCAAATACGTTTCGCCACAACGAACGGTAAGTCGTATATCAGTAGTTCTTCTTGTCTCTTGTCATCTCTGACGTTT
The DNA here is from genome assembly GCA_900239685.1 of Rotaria macrura. Taxonomy (NCBI): domain Eukaryota; kingdom Metazoa; phylum Rotifera; class Eurotatoria; order Philodinida; family Philodinidae; genus Rotaria; species Rotaria macrura. The sequence continues at coordinate 19,632 of OENT01000221.1, read as the reverse complement.
TGTTTTAGTTAAGCGGTTTGTCATGCTTACAACTAGTAATCCAGAACCAAAGAATTTTCAAACTATTCTTGAAAAAAGTATGATTTTGATGATTAATATCTATCAGCAAAGGACTACATTGTTTTTTTATTTCAGCTCTATCCAACGAGGAACATAATCTTCAAATAACTGAATGCCAGGTAGATCGTTCAACGGAAGTTCGGCATTTCAAGTGTGTTATTTTAGCTGGTTATGATAGTTTTTCCAGTGTACATTCTCTTAAATTTGATGGTGATAACACTCGTCTAGGAAAAAGATATTGAAACTTTTCATACGAATTTTCATCTATCAATTCGTACGTTTCGTTTTTAAATTTCTGTTTCGTGTGTGTGAAAAGTTCTCTTCTATTGAATAAAATGACTTTCTCTTGATCTACAAGCTTGGATGAAGTTTCCATAATACGAATACTGACAATTTCCTCTAGACGTGCTTAATATAAGACGATGAGACAATAAAAAGAGTGATGTCGTTTATTAAATATCAGATCATCTGACATAAATGCATTAGCTTAAACCAAAAATCGAACTCTTCAATTGTGAAAAACAAACAATTTAACAGACAACATGTTTTTAAGAGAAAGAAGACATGAATTGTCCAACTAGTCATTTCCGATGAAACACACACAATACTAACTCTTCGTATTGAAACTGTTTGGAAAATATTTTTCGACCATCAATTGATTTAATCAGACGTGCAGCAAAAACAATGACCGAAAACAACTTCAGCATTACTCAATCGATTGTAAATGCACTTCAGAAGATAGAAGCCATTGTTCAGATTCTGTTTGAGAAACAGTTGCCTATTCATGAATCATCGTTTGAGAGAAATTTTGCTAAATTGATTCAAATTTTCGAGTTATATTTTGATGATTAGCAACAGTTGTCTTAGTTGATCATTCTGAGCTTAACTGAAATTCTATTCTTAGATATAGAGTGTATGTGCTTGACGGACAGATCAATGATACCGATGAAGAAAGAACAACACTTCAGCACATTCACCTCCGTATAAATATATATATATATATAATTACATGTTTCATTTTAACATGTCATCTGATTTCCATGAAAACTATCTGCGTATATTGAATATTTGCGTTAGTAATATGAGCATCTGAATTCGTTAAAGTATTGAGATGTCGTGAGAATAGTTCCTGTTAGAGTTTTGTTCAACAATGCTTAGTTGTATTGAGTACTGGTCAAATACTTATTATGAACCTTGTATTATTATGAATCAAAATCTATGCATTTATTTATGTTGAAAATCATTCATTTTGAAATTTCTCCATGAACCAATGTTTTTCGTTTTGAATACTATAACAGATCCCTTTGCATGTGCTCATTTATTCATGCAGCATCAAACATCAGGTTTATAATAGAATAATGAATGCACGGAGGGATATGTCCTTCGAGAACAGAACTTAAGAATATATTCTACAGAATAATATGTTGCTATCGTTTACAAAAAAAGAATTACGTAAGTCCATGTTCAAAAATGGTGAAACAATCGGTACAACAATAATTCAATGCTATTTATTATATATCTTTGACTATATAGAGTAGATATTTAGTAAAATATGACTAATAAAAATGACAAAATCGACGTCACTACGCACTAAATTGAGAAAAGACCAAGTATAGCTAAATGAATAGCATCCACCTTACAATCTATTTATGAATAAATATGCTTTTTCCTATTCGTTTTTAGTATTGGAGATATGACTTACGAATGCAAATAAGTACTTTGTAGATATTTTCATATCAATACATAGACTATTGTTGTGATTAGCTATAAACGTATTCGTTCACGAGTTTTATTTTGGATCAGATGAAACAATGTACATATGGATATTCGAAGAAATTTCAGAGCACAGGTGGTTCTGAGAAATTCAATATTTATTCAGTATGATTTATTGAACTTGAAAGACTTCTACAAATCACATACATCATGCTGATCAGGAGAACTTGAATATCTATCAAATCTCGCTCAAAGTATGAACATAAGACAAAGAAGCAAAACGCTAGATTGCCACTGAATAAACAAGCTGTTGTGTATTCTTCATTTCAAATTACCGTCCGTAAATGCTCATGATGCGTGAAATCATGAATATACATATACATATGTGCTAGGAAAGGTGTGCGAGTTTTTAAGAAATAACGGGCATACATTTTCGAGAGCATTACATTTTAAGGTGAATAAAAGTGTATTTGATGCAATATTATCATTTTTTTAAATTAAATATTTCATAATTGTCTTCTCAATTGTAGGAATAGAACATGAACCGACATGACATATTTCCTGATGTTGATTGGTGTATACACTTCATATCTAAGCAACAGAGATTCAACTAAAATGAAGCCATGAATTCATCTTATAATTGACATCAATTTCTAGTAGTTTACGTGTTTTATTTTCATGTGAATACTTTTTGGTGTTCTCTTTCTAAATACGTCAATTGTGCAACATAGGTGACATCTATATAACCAGACATGTCGCTCTCTCTGTCTTTCAAGTGTTTCTAACATTACATACTTTTTCATGTCTTCTCTATTAAGTGCAAACTGACATTATGTAACATTCACTATTTTCTTATCTTTATCCAAGTACAATGTTTACAACTAGGAAAATTTTAGACTTTAAGTGAGAAAGAAAAACTGTTCAATGTCGTTGTAGATCATAGAAGCAATATGACGAGCGTCATAGACATTGTTAAAAATGATTTATTTAGAACTTTACCAGGAAATGGAGGTGAGTTATTACATTTCTTGAAAGCAATTCTTTTAAATTGGTCTATAATTCATTTTCTTAGATCCACGTGTCAATGATTGGCCCTTGATGCAAAGTGTTGTTCCAACATTTCTTTTTATCATAGCTTACGTTTTTTTTATTATTTTTGGAAAACAATGGATGAAAAATAGAAAAGCTTTTCAATTACGTGGCTTTATGTTTATTTATAATTTTTTTCAAGTTACTATTTGTACCTATATAACATATCAAGTAAGAAACAAAATGCAAAAAGATCTGTTTCAATAAAAAGAACTTCTATTCTTTTACTGAATAGGCCACTTATGTATGGATTGCTGAACGATACAGTTTTCTTTGTCAACCCATCGATTTCTCTAACAGTCCAACTGCTATGATTGTAAGTTGAATAATTAAGGTTGTTTATGCTTGCTCGCTGCTATGTAAAGACAAAGCGAAATATATTCATTTCGTACATACATATGTTCATATTGTTTTTAGGGTTGCTTATGCTTATTGATTTGATGATAACGCAAGGGGAATGTCCAGGTATTGGAAAAAATAGCTCGTACAATATGCTTCATTGATTAGACAAATTAAATTGTCGCATTTTTTAAGATTACGTTCCGAACGATTGTTTCACTTTAACTCTTGATAAAAATTTACATTCACTGAATCACTGCTTTCTATCATAACGTATCGTCTGTGTACAAAAGATTTTCGTAGATGTATACATAGTCTATCCGCTTTAGAAGACTATCCTCTGTTTTCAAGTTAGCCTTCATTCGTTTACATCTGCATAGTGAAGATTAACCACTCCTTTTCTGTTAGAAACAAATTTCTTCAGTTCGAAAGTTTATCAATAGTTATAGTTTAGTTCTTAACTCACTTTATATTATGAAAAATCGACAATTTAATTTATTTTATCATTTATTTGTCGGATATGTAATGCATGAATAACGTATTGTTTTCATCTATTTTAAAAATAATACTATGATAAAAGTATCACATATTTATTTTTGAAGAAAAAGTAATCATGAACATCAATTATTGTAGTATTTTATTATTTTTTGTTTAGGCATGTAAAGCATGTTGGTGGTTTTATATTATGAAATTAGTCGATCTTATCGATACAGTAAGTAAAAATAGTCTACATACAAAATATTGAAATTAATATTGTTCTACAATTAGGTACTTTTTGTGTTACGAAAAAAAGATAATCAAATAACTGTTTTACATGTTTATCATCATATTTCAATGACATTCTGTGGATGGAGTGGTTCAAAATATGTGGGAGGTGGTCAATGTAAGTCTGTATTTCGTGAAAATTTTTCTTTCAAATATGATTTAGTCTAGTAACTGCAGATAAGTATTATGGTTATTTTAGAATTAACATAAACGTACATGAATGTTTACAAAATTCTATACTAGTAGTAAAAGAACTTCTTAAGATAATGGTATGCTGATAGCATATTTAAAAGCTGAATCTATTCATAAATGAATTTTTCTTGTTTTACGAATACTCATTAGTTGATTTTAATTTGAGATTATGTTCTGCAAATTGAATATATTGAGTAGATCTCTTATTTCTGGTTTACCACTTTCGCTTATTTTATGTGCTTATTTTTTCCTAGAGTATCATCATAAATTCCCTAAGGACTAGCGGCAATATTCAATTTTGAATTTATATTGAAGATTCTCCATAGAGACTGAGCTATTCAGGCGAAATTCCATTTCAAAAGTTTTAGATGTACATCAATAGTTTCCTATCCAAAGACAAAATTATATTTGAATTTTTTATTTTTTTCATGTTACTCGTTTACTCGATTATGTTCGTACTGGAAAGAAACTAATTAACAGACGTGAAATTTTCAAAATAAACTATTCTCGCTAAGTTCTATCTGGGATCAAAACTGTAATTGACAGTTTTAAAAACAAATTTTTCTAGTAATTCAGCAAGAATAATCAGATGAAACTCAGTTTGATCTACTTAACTGATGCTTGCTGAAGGATCAATCAGTTGAGAAACTGTGCTCCCCAGGTTATGATTATTGTTATCGCAACATATTTCTGTATCTATCTCTTGTATATGTTTTTTTCAAATATAAAACAATGAAGCACACGGAAACGTTCTATGAGGACGTTATACATTGTTTTCTCGTTTTATATCTAGCCCTCTTCGTTATAATTCTCAACTCATTCATTCATGTTATCATGTATGGTTATTATGGATTAAGTGCTTGTGGACCTAGTGTACAAAAGTATCTTTGGTGGAAACGTTATATAACACAAGCTCAAATGGTAGGCTATAGAATGTCGAGAAAAAACTTTTCAAAAAAGTGAATATCTATAATTCTCTCTATTTATGATTTCATAGCTACAATTTGTTGCTGTTATTATACATTCGACAATTAATTTACAACGACCATGCAATTTTCCAAAAATTTTCGATGTTTCTTTTCTAATCTATGGAATAACAATTCTAATGTTCTTTGCAAATTTTTATATACAAAGTTATATTTTCAAGAAACGACGAAACGAAAAGAAATTATAGACAAATTCAACTAGAAAAAAAACCACAATTATTTAGGACAATAAAGACTTTTTGTGTTGTTTTCGGTTTCTCTACTTTGAAATAAAAACAAAAGAACAGCATAAAATGATATTCTTTTAACTGAAGCAATCTTCTTCATCCTTTCATGTTCCAGAACAAAAATAATGAAATCAATTCTATGCTATGGAGATTCGAATACATGGGGATTTGTACCCGGTTCATTTGGTATTCGTGAACGTTTTGATCGAAATACTCGTTGGACAGGCCGTCTACAACAATTACTCGATTCAGAACATTTTTATGTTATCGAAGAAGGTCTTAATGGTCGAACAACTAATTTAGATTACAGAGACGGCAGGCCAGATGGATTTCGTGGTACTCAATTTCTATCAACCATTCTCTATAGTCATGCACCACTTGATTTGGTTATCATTATGCTTGGATTAAATGATTTAAAAAAAGAGTTTAACAATCGAACAAGTCAACACATAACTAATGGTCACAAAGAACTTATTGATATTGTTCGTTCAACAACCTATGGTCTGAACATGAAACAATCACCATCGATACTCGTTGTTAGTGCACCAATACCAGTTGAAACAAGTGACCCCGGTGTTGCAGATATGTTTGAAGGTGTAAAGGAACGTGCACAAAGTTTAGCTCATGATTTAAAACAACTCGTTGATACATACCAAGAAAATATCTATTTTGTTGATTCAGCGCCTCACGTTCAATTTAGTCGAGTTGATGGCATTCATTTTGATCAGAAAGCTCATGAACAATTTGCTTTATTAATGAATAAAACAATAAGAAACATTTTTCATTTATCATCATAGAAATTTATCTAATTCTTGGTATGCTATCATTTTAGATTAAGTAAAATCATCAATCTATTTATGTCAGACAAAGTTGAAGAAGAAAAGAAGGACGAAGAGAAAGAAATCACAACTCATAAAGAACCAGCATTACCACCTGAAGTTGATGCTTTTTTTAAAGGCAAAAATAAATATAAACATCCATATGGTGATTGGAAACCTGTTGTTAAAAAAGATGAATTGAAACGGTTAGTTACAATAGATGTTTTTTTTTCTGCTGACCTTGATTTTTATTTTCAGCAAAACATTTGGTGAACAGCTTGATTTACCAGCAGATAATTGGCATTTACCTGAAAATCAACCTGCACCGGTAATAACGGAAATAAAAGATGATTATCACGTTAAATTAACTTTTAAAGAACGAGAAATTACGGGATTACCATCGAGTTCATCATCGAAATCAAGCGATACAGTAGTATTTAAAAAAAGAAAAACAGCACCGAATAGACAACTACGTGGTTCGAATAATAAAGATGTTGACAAAAAAGAGCATTCAGACGAACGTTAATCATATCTGTCTGTCTTGTGCATAAGTTTATTATGTACTTTTTGTAGATAAACATGAAAATTATTATGATGAGCAATAAAATTATTCTTGATGTCAACAAAATTCTAATTCAAATAACCATACAAATTGGAAGTAGCTCTTGAACTCACTCATTGATTGCATTTTGGATGTTGAGAACACTTAATAAATAGAATTGGGTAAACTAACAATCAGCTGTACGTTTCGAGAAAATGTAGTGTTCTTGAAAATCAATAAAAACTATTCAACATCAAATCAAGTAGACAGAATAAAGATCATTCGTTGTCGCTGTATTTACACAAATTACAGAACAATCTCATGATGGAAGAGTTCGATCAATATCATAACCAGATTTCAAAAAATAACTCATTAAAATGTACCAGCAAAAGAGAAAAACTTGAAACTTGTCCCTATAAGTATTCTAGTTGATATCGGCATATCTACTCAATTTAGTCGAATTACTTTTAGTTAGAAAAGATTTTGTTCTTAATTATCTATCATATGAGCATTTTCTTATGAATAAGCTCAATCTCAAACACGTCGACTGTGGCAAAAGTTGTGTACAATTTGATCTCATCAATCGACAATCAAAAATATAATTTCTGTCGACGAAAAGCATGTTTCCCACTGAACAATATTACTATTCATGTATGATATGGTGAAATTTTTCTCTACATACATATACTTATAAAAGATTTCTCTGTAGAATTATATTGAACACTTAATCGATCATACATTAACGTTTGAAAGCATGAACTAAGATTCGCGAAAATAATTTGTTAATCATCAAAATCAGAAGTATCATGTTTCGTTCGATTTTGTTATATCTATCCAATCGCATAAGAAATTTCAATATTGACAAGATAAAGAACACATTCTTGTACATTTTTAAATTCTCTATTCTCACGATAAATATGAACACAGAAAATCATTCGAAAGTTAAATTTATCACGAAAACGTTTCATTTAAGTGTCTTTCAATAGATATAAACTGTTCTAGATAGAGAAAAAAATTACCAGCAAAATAGAAACAGCTATATTATTTTCAAAGTTCCTTCTCAATAGAAAACCAAAATAACTTGATTCCAGTTGTTCGGCTTTTTTCCGAAATTCGGCATTCGTAGTTCGTATTACATTCTTTGTGTCAAGTCGAAGACGAATAACATCTAATCAATTTGTGAATCAAGTATTTTCAAGTTATTTATTAATATACAAGATTAACATACAACGAGTAATTACTAATCTGTAAGTGTTGATTGAGTAACAAATATCAGCAACAATTGAATGGAATAAAAATAAGGTTTGTTTTAAAACCAATTTGCATCATAATCAAGAAATATAAAGCAACATTCAAAATCACTGACAAAAAAAAATGTTCCAAGACGTCTGAGAAAACAGTAAATTAGTCCACACCTATCGTTTCAAATTTTCAATAAAGACCAAAGTATCACATATTCGAATGATATTAGATATAAGCAGTCTGCTTGTCAGATTCGATATCACTTCACAGTGATTGAATTATAGGAATTCACAAACATGTGCTCAATTGTGTCCTATTGTACTCATATGATGAGTGACTTATATTTCTCATCTGAACACATGGTATTCTAATACACACACTTCAAAATATATTTATCTTATCACGGGAAATACTTTTATTTATAATATCTAGGCAAGCCAACAACATTTAATAAACAACAAGTCTTCTTCTCAAGTCAGAAAAGCCATGTGGATTTGAAGTTCATAATATTTTTTTACGTAACTTAATAGTGAAATTTCTAAATACCAAATGAAAAATACTGGTTCCTAGTAAGGAAGAAGTAAATTAACCTGTTCATATTCTAGATGGTGCAAGTACTCACCAAAATGATGGATGAGATCATGTTGTCTATGCTTCAACTTCATAATAAGTCTAAAATAACCGTATGTTCTAGTTTGAGTTCAATAGAAACAAGTTACTAGATGGTTGATCAGTTTTTTCATCGCACTAGGTCAGATTTGAATAGAGATGTCTGTATGTGATTTTTTCAAATTTGATACAAACTTTCTGTTAAAAAGAAGTGCTAAGGTAACACTATACCAAGTTGTAACTGGGGGAAAGAACATAAGATTCATCTAAAATCATCATTATTCAAGCTTAATCGTTATTAGTAAATAATGAAACTTGATTTCATGTTACATTATATTGAATAGGCTAAACCTAGTGATTGAGTTTAGTTTCTAAACATGAATCTGTTATCTTTGTTCCTAGTTGACTTCATGTGAATTTCTACAAGATGAGAATTCATCCGATCATTTCTACTATTTAGAACAGATGATTTATTTTTTGTACTGCTCTTAGCGTAAGAAACGATCGACACATTCAAAAATAGATTCGGATGTAGAAAATAAACATAAAATATTACTGTTCATTTTATACGGATATGTATTGAATTCAGAAAATAAAAATGACTGTTATCAAAGATATTTGGAATGCGTGTAATTGTCAACTAAGTCGAAAGTACTCTATCGAGAACGTACTTGATCGTTTTTCAATGTAAAGAATAATGTTTAATAGTTATCCATTTATTCTACTTACAAGTATTGGCGGCTTTCTTAAGTTTGTTACTTGTTCTGTTCTGTTTGATATTTTCGTATTCACTATTTGGTTTTGTTAATTCAATCATTTACTTCATCTTTTCAACATGAGTGACACAAGTATAATGAGCATGGATTCAAGCATGTACGATGATATTAATGGCAAGAACTACGATCATGATGGTAGTTGTTGCTCTCGTAATGGAGCTAATGTTTGCATCGGTATTGTAGCGTTCTCTGCAATCCTTGTAATAATCGCTCTGTTGTTTATTATGTTTGGATCGAACAACACGCAAAAAATGCGAGGAGTGAAAGGTCAAAAAAATGGAAAGAATCCTAATACACCTAACACTGGACAAGGTTTTTTTGATAAATTCAAGAATTTTTGGGGCATTTCCTCAAGCACTACGCACACGTCTAATAATCATCAAACATCGAATGATGAAGAAGAACAACAAGAAGAATACGATTATGAACAAAATACGGATTTCGAAGAAAATGAATATAACAATGCAGATTATGACTACTATAAATGAAACACCAATTCATAATACTCTATTTACGTTCTTTTTTCTATTACATAAATTGTTCATGTAATGCTTTTAGTTACACATTTTAATTTATAGAAAACAATAGAGTACATAAATCGGTCATAGTTTATCGCAGAACTGTATTCTATTGAAACATACTTCGATTCAAATTTGGTTTCAATAGCATTTCGTCTGATGATCGTACGGAACAAAAAAAAAAGTACAACTCATATTCATCGTTGACTATTTCAAGATCAACATTGACTTTATACAACTATGACATTGTTTTCATTTGGTATATATATTAATATCATAGATATATTACGCATATCATAAAATGAATATGCACTATATGATATAGTGTGTCGAAATTTTTGAAATGACTTCAAATGGTAATGTTATCTGTTGATTCAAAACTCAAATACAAAACGTGCAGATGAATGTTAACGAATCATCTTAAGGCAAATAAGTGTATAAAAAAAAACAATATTATTAGTAGAATCTGATGAGTGACATAATACAAGTTCATACGCGACGAATAAAGGAAATCCTTGTCTATTCTATCACACACTTCTTTCTGCATTTAATGTTAACCTATCTTAGAGAATGAATGCGTGATGGTAAAAAAATGAACTAGTGGAGACAAATGAATATCACATGAAGGATCTATAATTAAACCATACGTTTCAAATACTTCAAAATGAGTGAGATTGATAGGTAATTTGATTCATAAGAACTTATCACAGTCATTTGTATAACTTTTAACGTTTGATTTACTAGATATGAATGAGAGAGAAATATTTCATATCTAAATTATGCAGTGTAGTTGAGAAAGAAATTGCGGGTGAGATGTTATCTATAGTTTCAGTTTACTTTCTAGTGAATCTCTCTTTATTTGAATTTTATTTCCATTACGTTGATTATATTTCATAGAATCCAGACACATGAGCAGAAATAATTATCGATCTAAACATTCAATCGATTCAAATGAATTCGACGATCCATCAAAATCAACATGGTGCTATCGAAATTGTTGTCGTCTACTGTTTGTCGCTATACTTGCTATTTTAACGATTGGAACTACTTCATCTCTTATAATTATTTTATACAAAGATGCACGAAAAGAAAAGGCACTAGCTGAGAAAAGAAAAGTTTGGATAAAAAAATGGAAATCAGTCGAACCATTTGTCAAACATATTCCACTCGGATTTATCCTTGGATTCATACGTAATCTTATTGTAATAGCCATTGAAAAACATATTTATGTTTAACAAAAACAAATAGCTTATATCAAAGCGATAGTATTTGATGATTTCTATTTATGAGTTATGTTTTCTTGCAATGAAGAGAAAGCCTCTTCTTAAATTACATATAGATGTAAATTTTTTTTTAAATTTCTCAAAAAAAGAAAGAAAAGACATTGCATGTTGAAGAAAAATCCAAACAACTTATACTTCAGAAGTTGACCGTAAGAAATCTAAATTTTGATTCGATGCTACCAATTCTAATAGTTGTTTGGTTTCTCGAAGAAACGATGATGATGACGATAGTTTTCTAGTTGTTGATGGCTTATTTTCAACATGGACTACGGATCTTTGCTGTCGTTGAATTGAAGCTGTTAATGATAATGACGAAGATGAGGATGATACTTGTGTAGTTCGCGGAAGAGTCAATATATTTGATTTTGAAAGTGGTTCTTGTTCAAGAAAATCACTAATATTAAATAAATATGGTTCATTAACATCGTTTCCTAATATAGAAATTAGCGATTATAGATGAGCAATTAATTGAAAATGACGAACTTATTTTGACTGGTTCAAATGATCGTAGACGACAATCTCGAATGATAACAGGGTGAACCATTTTCTAGAACAAGTAAAACTCCAATTGAAGAAATCATCGAAATAGAACTAAACTCGATAACAAACAGGAATTTTCGTTGCGCCATCTGATGATGATGAAGATGCTGCTGTTGAAGATTGTTCTGGTGGCAAAGAAAAGGAAGAGGATAGATCTTGAGCATTGTTTAAACCATATTTTTTTCCATAAAAAATATAATTTTTTATATTTGAGCAAATTTGAAAGCCACTGATACGACAAAGAAGTGCGAAAAGAATGATCGTAATGATGATAAATATAATTGATATTACAAGCATAAGTTTTTCGATAGGTTCTGCTGGTACAACCCATCGTCGTAAAGAATTGTCGATATTTGGTGAACGGTGATCTTTAATATCGACAAATGTTAAATTAAAACATTGTCTCATAAAATCGTACGAACATAATTGATATTCGAAAGATTTATTAACCAAATAATTTAATTGATTCACAGACATACGACATCCATTCATCATTATTTCAGTTTCATTAATATTTAGAATAGTTGTTGAAATAAAAGTTGAATGATCAGTCTTATTTATTAATAAATTCGATTGAATTACTTTTAGAAAAGCAATTTGATAATTATTGGTAATGTCAAGAACAGTGTAAATTCTATTTTCCAGGCAAAATGCCAACGGTTCATTTATCAACTCATCAACAATGGAAGATAGTTCGATCAAATTTGCTCTTGCTGTTGGTGGGAGTATAACTGCTTTTGTTGTCGTTGTTAGTAAAATATTATCCAAGAAACTATCTTCGACTGTTGCAGTAGACATTGTTGTTGAAGTTGTTCTTGCTGTTGTCAATGGATCAAAAACGAAGAATTCAATAACTAAGTTTGGTAGATATTCTTGAGATAATTTATGTTTAATTTGAATATGTAATGCATATGTTTCATTTAATGTTAGTTGTTGCTGTAATTTTAAAACATATGTATTAAATGGAGACGAAGATAATGGAACAAGTGAAAATATATTAAAATAATTTTCAAGTGAAATCATCAATTTATCATTTGGATAATTAACTGAGAAAAGAAAAATTTTCAATAAATTCTCATTCATCGGACTATTCTTGTTAATTAAAAAAGAATTTGAAGGATTATTCAATTGATAAATGTAACTTTCATTTTCAAATGAAATACTTTCAAATTCACATGAAACATTCTTCAATAAATTAAGATCACGAAAAAAGATTTTAACTTTTGTATGAGTTTTAAAGTTTTTCAAATTTCGTTCTTTGAATAATAAAAATGCTTCGACGTAAAATTCTAATTCATCATGCATTGTTCCTACAGTATTTTCACTTACAAAGCTTAATTGGCCAGTTAAAGAATTAATTTTAATATGATTTATTTGATCATTGGATAGAATTTTATAATAAACAACATCAGATGGATTCGTGGATACGGCATGAATTTTGCCGATGAAATTGTCATTCCTATTCATGGTTTCATTAATTGAAACAATAAATTCATATTCAGATGAAAGAAATTTCACTGAACTTCTTTCTTTGTCTTCGATTCTAATAAATAAATTCATGGTGTTCATTAATTGCTTTCCATATTGATTATTATCTATTGCATAGAGTGTAAATTTATAATCGTTTTCGAGATTTTTCAATAATGATCGATTAAATTTTAAAGCTAATTTATCGAAATTATTCGATGAAGATAATGATGATTGTGAAATGATGATTAATTCAAATAATGGTGAACAATTGATTGATGATGCATTAACAAATAAAACCGTTTTTCTATTTAACTTATTCGAACAATCAAGCACATAACGAATTTCACTGTTTCGACCTTCGTCCAAATCACGTGCGCCTTCAAATCTTGCCCTGTAGCCATTAGAAATATTTTCAATAATTTTTAACTCAACTTCATTATTGGCAAATTCAGGTGCATTATCATTTTCACTGAAATTTAAGTTGCATCTTGTCTTCAATCAGAAAAACAACGAACACGAATTGAAACTTACTCGACAATATGAATTGGAACCACCCAATACGCTAAACCATCGTCAACAAGTATTTGAAGTTCAATCTTACAAGAAAATTTATTATTGCAATAGTTTTCATTAATCAATTGTTCACGATCAATGGAATTTTTCGTATAGATATTTCCATTTATGATTGAGAATAATCTTGTTTCAAAACTGTTTAAATTTAGTAGAACTAGTTTATGTGAAGATTGTGATAATTGTATAACAAATGTATTCAATGGACTATTTTCTAATAAATCAACGGTCGGATAAGTTTTAATGGAAGGATTCGAATGCGTAGTTTTCATAACGAAAAATAATAAACATAAAACAACGAGCATATCGTCGTCTATTGATGCCATAAAAAAGAAAAACAAATGAGAATGTATCAGTTGAATATCAGTCGTTCTATACTATGACATGATGATAGAAAACGACACATAACAGGACATATCAATTCAATAGTTTCTACATGGTTGTAATTGCTCTTTTTTACTATTCTAACATGAGGAGAAAGACCATTCAGATGTTTTTTCTATGAAATTCTTTTGAAAATAGAGAATAGTTTCAATGCTAGGGGAGGTGAAAGTTAGTAGATCATTCTAAGAGAAGAAAGAAAAAGAGTGGTAAAACAAGTCGGTCTCTTAGTCCTATCACTCAACATTGATCAATATTGAAAAAAGTAGAATAACGATGTTTGAGTTCATTTGTTTCTCTTTATTTAAATAACGAAAGTGACAATATTTGTTTTGAGTGACAAGCACGCACACTTTTCATCCATATTGCGGTTGCTATCGTCGACAATATGTATTAACTTGTACTCATTAGTAATTGCGTCGTGATTCTTCATTCGTCATCGTTTCGTCGCCGTCTTTACTTTCACAAAACACTGGGATCAAAAAATATATCTTTTCATCTTCGCGAAGTCATTACCTATTGAAAATAACCATATACTTTCTCATAAATTTCATGTTCATCCTTTCATAATTTCCAAACTTTCAATTTGATCTAAGCTTTTTTGATTGATAAGAATCATAGACATTGAGAATATCAAAGTGAATGGGAAGCAAAAATCATTTCGAAATAAGGTATCGAACTCAGCTTTACTAATTTCTTTTAGTACATATGAAAATAATTGCAACTCTACATGATTCAATTTACAGCGCATCAAAAGATTTATTGATACCAGCCATTGAGAACACAGAAACATTTCATATCAATAGTATTCGAAAATGCGAACATGCAAGATGTTACGTATAGCCGACTGTTTTGAAATAACGGATATTCTTCGCTAATCTTATCTACTATTGAGATTGAGACTACTTTGGATGTTGTTGAACACAAATAAAAACGAGTACTCTAGCTCGTTTCAAAACCATCATCTTACTTAAAGAACTGAGAACCAATAACGCATCCTTGTAATGAGTTTTTGAAACATTATAGTAATCAGAAACAAATAAATATCTATCTAACGACGTTACAGTAGTTAGCATGCGATTTTGATATCTTCTGAGTATGATCATACAAAATAGTGATATTGATTTATGTATCAAGAATAATGAAGCAAGACATGAACGACTGCTACAACGGGTTCCGCGATCCACTCATTCATCCACTATTGATAAAAGAGCACGGGTCAACTACCATTCAATGTCTTATCTATTACCGAACAAGGGAACATGTTTAATTGAAAAGTAAATGATTGATTTCAAGCAAGAGAAAATTTTCAAATAGAAATCAGATAAAAAGGTTGTCCGCTAAAATTGATGAGATGAATTTTATCTTGATAGAAATATTCTAAAGCTTATATAATACTAATTTCTCATGCAGTTCTCAATAAATAGAAATGAACACCATTACATAGCACACTACAATTGGAAATTAGTCAATCTCTGTCATCATTGAATCTTACATTCATATTTACCACCTAAACGAACATCACATCTGTTTTTCCCCTTTGTGATGGATATAATGACTTTCAAAATTGTCTTTCATTTACATTAGAATTCAAAACAGAAACCTTGTAATCTCCTGGTCTTTGCTGGTTCATTTTATTGTTTGAATAAAATTATTCACAGGTTCATCAATAGATAAACAAATAAAAACTAAAAATCCACTGTTTGGATTAAAACACAAGGTAAGTAGTAGTTCAAAAAAGAGTGTTGAATATCTTGAGTTGCTGTCGCCTCCTATCATCAATTAATTTTCGGTAGAAAATAAAAGAATAAAGTGCGATTCTAAACACAAAGCGTTAACATTTCTTGTCTGCTCACAGAATAATGCAGAGCCATTGATGATCATTCTAAATTAACATAAACATAATCCACATATTCATTATCATCTATCGTAGTATGTGTTTTCTTAGGAAAAAAAGGAAAACAAGACGTCTGAAACATTAAGGAAAAAAACCAAATTTTGTCTCGTTATGCATTCAATCAGATACTAGTGTCTATTCCTCATAGACCAGTCTTTTCGAATAAACAAAAATAAGTATCGCTTGCATTGAAGATGTTGAGCATAGGAAAGTTAAATATAGCCGATGCATACTATTGAAGATTCGTGAAATGGCACACATGCCGATGGAAATCAAGACTGATTTAAATTTCGTTGATATTCATGAGTGTCAACCATTCGAAAACTATAAACAAAATAACTAGAATATCAATCGATGACAGACTATACTTGAATCAATGTTTCATTATCGATTCGATTGCGACCATTTGTTGTACGTGGTATCTAAGTTGGTGTAGTATGTTCTAAATGATAGAGGTATATTACGAGCAACAAAAAAGAACAGCAGCAAGTCGTTTATATGTTATCGATGGTATAAATAAAAATTGAGTATTCGAAGCAATCGAGGATAGTATCTTTGAATAATTTGAAACTAGATGAGTCATATTCAGACGACAAATTATACTTAACTGAAACATCAGATAGATCTTGTTGTCGTTTGTCGACAGAAAATGTTTAAAAATTGTTGTTCATCATCTCGAATATGCATTGAAGCAATCTTCTGTTGTGTGACAGCCGCTTGACCACGTATTGTTCGTCGACGTTCAATCGCAATCATAGGTGTTGTTGCTGTTGAAATATCAGTTGCAGTTATAGTTGATGGTGTCGGTGAAGTGACGTTTGTAGATGGACGAATATTAGGTGTGGTTACTTCATAGATAGCTGAGAGAGGTGGTACCTCGTCATGAGTACCTAGATTAATACGAGATGCCGTTTCGCCAGGATTTGGTGTAGTTGTATGACATATAAGAACTAGATCGGGAACGTTCGGTGTTGATGATGTAACAGGAGCCGGTGTACGTGATGGTGTTATTAGCGATTCTGCATACGTTCAATTAAAAATGATAATCGTGGTCTCATGCTTCTTGAACAATTAATTACTAACAGTTGATTATAAGATTGTTTTATTTTTGAATTTTCTTCATATTAATAATTGGAGATCAAGTTCACTTGTATTTGTATCTAAATCACTTGAATTGTGAGAATTAGAGATTTATTCTTACTGATAGATATTGTCGTTTCTCTCGTCATCTCATATAGTTTGGTAATGATTTCACTTGAAGTGTCGATAATTCCAAATTAGAAGATATCAAAGCATAGTAATCAAATATAACACGTACAAATAGTCTGTTGTGTGAGTTAGATGTTAGATTTCGGTTTATTGTTATTTTCGATATTGATTGTCTTGCTTTTATTCATTAATAGATTTGCTTTAGTTGGCAAATCGTCTGAATGAATACTCGAATCAGAGAATTGACGAGTCTTAGAATAACTTATTGAATACTTTAAAAAAATGAGGAACTTCGAACTGTTCTCGCTAACATAAGGTAAATATTTCAGCTACATTATCCCATCTAGTGTTGTTAGTCGACCCATGAGATTATTCGTTTCATTGTCCAAGTAA
>OENT01000220.1:0-158774 GCA_900239685.1 Rotaria macrura | reverse complement strand
TGTTTAGACATATAATCAAAATTTCACAGCTAACGATGGAGTTTTAATTGAGATATCAAGTGTTGTTCAATGACACTTCCAATAGACTTCTACTTATTTTTGATATGTTTGGTTTCACTTTCATTCAGATTAATTTCATAAAACAGTACTACCGACTTTGGATGAAAATCGTAATTTTTATGAGATCCGTATCTTGAGCTCACAGGTGTCACTGTTAATCATATGCTTCGCATAACTTATCTTTTTGATAAATTCGACATAATGGGAATTTTCTGTTCTGCAATACTAATTCATTATCATCGAAGAATTCTTTTTCTTTTTAATTAACATTTACGTTGCATGATGAATTAGATTTCCGAATTCGACATATACGACACTTTTGCTTGCCTGTGTCATACTTGACGCGTTGAAATAACAACGGAGACAGCGTACTATATTACATGTCATTAGTATCCGATAGTTCTTTGAGCAGATTCACCAACTTTAGGAAAATTCATGTTAGAAATCACTTGAGAGTATTATCCAAGATGCTGCAACATTTCTGAAAGGGCTGATAGTCTTCGTTAGTACTCAATAGATGACGGAGATGGTAGTGGATGCAGCAGTTACATTCTTCAGCTTATGATGCGGATTGCACGAAAATTCTTCATTTTCACCGTTAGTGGTAGGATTTTATGAAAATAATTCGGATGAAAGGGTGACAAAACATATCAGAAATTAGTAACCAAGTCAAGATATCTGATAGTTGGTTCCGATTGATGTCCCATCGAAGTCCGATCATAATTGATAGAGATTTGTGAAAAATTATTCGTACCCAGTCGGACTTTATATCGACTTCGGGATCACTGGATTTCCAGTTACTTCCGATCGAATTCTGTCAGAATTGAGGCGATCCGACAGGATCCGATTGCTCATGTTCGTCCTGAATATGGGCTAGTCCTCATTCGTCCCCTTTTTAATTGCTCCAAAGTCGGACCAGTAAAAACGATTCCGAATTCGTCCCCATTGCAGAAAAGTTTGTGAAAATATTTTCCGAATGAATCTCCAGGAAAACTTTTTTTTGCTTAATTGACTCCGGATTCACCCCCACTCTATTTAATAAAGGAATGTTCATTCGGTGCACTATCTATATACACAACTAGTGATAATGAGAATTGAACTCATTTCTTTTGGTATAACCCGGCTTCTTATAAGAAAGATACATGTGATGAATAAGTATGTACAGGGGACTGATGATATATATTTACAATCCACATCTGTTAGTTATAAACATATTGAAATATGCTTAGCTTTACTTCAACAGAACGAGTAGGTCAGTTGTTAAACCGTAATGGTTTTCAGTATACTCCCAAACATGAACGGAAAACAGTAGTAGAATACCGGTGTGGTTCACGAAATTGCAAGAGTAAACTTTCTTTGTCTCGAGATAATGCTTTGATTGCTCATGAACCACATGAACGTATTCCATCTTTTTCGTCTGATGGAAGTAAACTTATCATGGATCAGGCTCTCGGAAATATGAAAAAAAGAATACGAGAAGAAACAACTACAATTCCCAAAAATATGTGCTCAAGAAATCATATTGGCTAGAGTCGCAAATCCAGACAATAAACCGGTTCATATTTTTCTATACTAGGAAGTGTTGACTCCACGCATTGTTACCATCGATCCATGAATTATCCTGTACTTTCCAAAAAATTACATTAGAAATTCATGTTTCTTGATATCAAACGGCGATAAATATAATAGGGGACCTATTTAGAGCGGGGACGAATCTGGGAGGGACGAACTTAGACAGGGGACGAATTCGGAATCAATTGAGGAGGAACGAGTTGATGGGGCACGTAATAGGGGACCAATCAGAGGTATTCCCTGGATATGGCAAGGATCATTGAAGGGATCATGATATCATACAAAATGGCTAACCTTTAACCAGCATGATTGCAGTTGAGCGCTCAAATTTTCGCAGATAAAACAACAGATTTTCTCATTTAAATTTTTTATGCAGGTTTTCGTTGTTTCTGCCTTGATCTATCTCGATTTTTATAATTACGAAACTAAATGATGGTTGCCAGCCACAATTCAGCTTTTTTGTGTAAAAGTATCTTGAAAAGGCTCTTTTTCTGTTATCATATTTCATTAATAGAGACATTTTTAACATTTAAAATAGTACTGGTAGCTTGAAATACAAATGAACATTGTTACTTTTATATCGTAAGTGCTATTTCCAAATACGAAACAAAATTTTAGACCAGTGAAAATCGTCTTGAAAATAAATTTCTGTCAGTTACCGAAATGTCTGTGCGTTACTTAATGTTTTGCCAATAGCTCACTCATTTTTCAAGCTGTGAATGTTTTCTCTTGACCAGAAAATAGCCCTATCCTCCAGCTATAAACTACACCTCTCCAAATTTATGCATATGGACTGATTAGCATGATTAATCATTCCTTCTGTATCCCTCAAGAAACGAGGGCATTTTTTGTCTATGCGTTACCGATTAGTGCTTTCATCAAAAAATCCAATTAATAAAACCAGTTGAGGCTGAAATTTCCAAGCGTGATGAGATTAGTTTGTTTACATATTTCTTCAAAATTACAAGTCGTTCCCTTCTACCATTCTGTAGATAATGTCGTTCGAAGTTGAAAAAACGTCTCTGCGTTACCTGCGTTTTGTATGATATCTCAATTAAAACTCCATCGTTAGCTGTGAAATTTTGATTATATGTCTAAACAAACTTCCTTTACAAAATGCGATAAAATTCAGTTAAACATATAGCTTTCCATTAAGTGCAATAGATGTGACGATCATGCAATGACCCTAATGCATGATGTTTAGTGTGGAGAATATTTTAAAATTTACAGTCATGTTTTTATTTGAGCACTAAATGAACCGTACAGTTTTGTTCAGCATAAAATTCTCTATGGAATGATGTATAAAATGACTATAAATTGTGCAAAAATCTAATAAGAAACTCACAAAACTATTGTTTTTCCTATGCGGAACTCTAATGACAATGATGGCGTCTATACAGTGAGATATCGAAATAGTGTGAGATATTTATCGATCAAGCTGAAACTTATAGCTGTTATTACTAACACTGACCTCTTTGATTGCTGAAAGTTTCAAGTCAAACGGTCTTTGTTTTCTAATTTTTCTCAAAATCATTCTGATCCCCTGTATACTATCGTAAGAGAATACAGCACTATTTTCGTGATCATGGTTTTTTGGGACCGAATTCAAGATCCCAAACTTTTGATTGCATAATTCAGTAGTAATACAATAGTAGTCTTCGCAAAAAGCGTTTGAGCCAAATCCATCTAGCTGATTGGGAGAAAGCCTATTCTAAAGATAAATTACTTTTCGATGTTTACTATGATAAATGGTTAGAAATGTCGATGATACTTTGACACGATATATACATGATTGTATACGATGGTTGTGTTGCCCATCTCGAAATCTATGTCTGGTAAAAAATTTCAGGTTTCTATCATGTCCTGGCGAAGAGATATCGTCAAAATAATGCAAGCGACGACTAACAAAAAATCTCAAAAATTGATGAAAATGCAGTTTTAGTGCTTTCAGTTCGTATTTCGTATCTCAGTCACATTTCAACCTTTAGTGCTAAAATTTTGGTTTTATGCCTAAAAACATTTTGTCTAGAAGATGAGATTACTCTCGACAAAATCTGAGAACATCGATTGAGCAGCTTCGATTGTCCGTCTCGTGCCGTGACTCATATACACCTATATTTTGAATTATTTTCTGGAACTTTGACAGAAGTACTCAATCCTGAGAAATTATACATTGTTTGTCAGTTTTCAGGAGGACTTGAAAAAGGCTTGAATCAGTCGATTCTTTACGATTTTAAAGTCATTGTGGAAGCATGAAAAACATTTAAGCTACAGAGAACACTTAGAACCCAACAAAAAGAGAAAGAAATAGAAAATAGGATATCTAAAAGGATGGCTTCAATAGTGTGAGCATTGAAAAGAGTGGATATGTACTTAGTACCGGTACAAGTACAAAGTACAATTTTAAAGTAAAAACGTACATGTACTTTGTACTGTAAAAAATGTACTGGTACATACATTTTGAACGTAGTGGGTACGAAAAGTATTGGGTATTGAACTGGGTATCCAATGTCTGGAAGAAACGTTATTGGCTAGTCCAAATAGTCTGAGTGTCCACCGGAATCAGGTTCAATACAGTTGATTCCACCAAGAATTACTTTTGAAAGACTTCAACAACATTCTTGTGTAGGAATATCAACTTCTTCTTTTATCGGATTAACACCGTCAGTTGCAGTCCATTTCCCTAATTGTGTCGGAAAACTGTTGACATATCTTCTTCTAAGTAGTGTGAGACTATTATATATCCGATCACAAATATTTTTATATTTAGGTAATCTCTGGAGTCTCCTCTTTCAAATGATATATTATTCATCCTGTATTTCTCACGTTTTCATAGTGATATGATCGGTCTACGATAAGTGACCTCACCTGACAGAATTAGGTAGTAGTTCCCTTAGGGGTGCAACAAATCTTTAATGGATTTGGGATTTGTCACCAAATCTCTGAGATTTGGACTTGGATTTGGTTTTGGTTTCTGGATTTGGGTTATGGTTAGAACTGAGTTCGTAGCTGTGGATTTCGTCTATATTTGGATCACAGGATTGTTTATATTACTTTTTTCAACTTAGATTTGGGATTCGGGATTGGTGATACGTTTGGAATTTGGGGTTTGGACTTGGACTTGGATTTGGGTTTGGGTCTTAGATTAGGATTTGGACTTGGGATTTGTTTTCGATCTGACACCAGTCAAGTTTTGTAGTTGTGCTACATTGAAACCAAATCTCAATCCCAAATCCAAATCCCAAAAACAAATCCTACCCAAGTTCTAACCATAATGGTACAGACCAAATCCCAAATCCAAATCTAAAACACAAATCCAAATCCAAACCCAACTCTATACCAAATCTAAACAATTTTATATCAGCCTCTAAGAATTAATACTCTTCTTTCCCTTCTAAGACTTTATATTAAAAATTCTCATCAGATTTGGATAATTTAAGACCAAGCCCAAACCCAAAGTCAAATCCAAATGTATTTGCACCAAATCCCACGGCTTTGGATTTTTTGCACCCCTAAGTTCCCTAATCCTGACGGCCAGCAAGAAAGTTTCCTCAATTCTGATGCTTCTAATAAATTACATAGAAAAACTCAATTTTAGGAAAAAAACCTTTTTTTTCGTGTTTTTGCTGAGAGATAGAGGAGAAATGTCTGAAGCATTTTTGTAGAGTGGATCAAACTCTATCATAATCTAAAGATTCAATACAGTCCATTTCCCTAATTCTGTCGGTAGCAATTTTTAGTCACCAATTCTGATGGCGACTGTTTTTGTCTCTAATTCTGATTTTTCAATCACTTTTAGTCTATAGTTCTGACGGTAGAGTTTTTTGCTCTACAGTAGAACAGTCAATCATTCCTATGGTGGTATTTCATTGCGAAATTCATGAGCTGCCTAGTTCGAGTTTCAATATGCAGAGAACTTAATACATAGTTACAACTTGAAAATAAACGAAAAGGCATCTTTTTATGTATGATCAAAAGTATAAATAGAATCATGCTACGGAAATTGACAGGAATTCAGTCATCTTTATTGTGCGAGATTCTTTTGCTACCCATGAACGTGCAAAAGTCGAAATTCTATGCATATCAATGCTTCGAAAAGTACGAAGCAGATCGTGAAAGCTAGACGAGTAGTTTAAAATCACGAAAGTTGCATAAGTGAAGCATCATAGTAGAATAATCATTCATGATGTACAGAGCCGCGGTGTTAACTGGCAATCTAAACTCACCTTCATTCTCATCGAAACTGTGATGCATATCCCTGATATCTTGTATATTTCAACTTCTTCAGGGTATCTTATGAACAACTTGTTGCTATGATTCAACTTACTGCTGGATGTGCATTTAACTTTAATATCGTTCTGCCGTTGTCACTTTCGATGGAAGAATGCAAGCAATCATAAAATGCGCACGAAAGCCTTCTACATGACATTCTGATAAGAGAGTGCCTCCTCCGCCAAAAAAGAACACACAGCTAACAGAAGAGAAAAAAGGCATTGCCACCGCCACTCAAAAATTGAAGAAACGCCCTTGGTATCTATTGACTACATCCTCACTAAGCGATACGCACTTTTTATTACGCCCGATACTAAATTGTATTCAACGTTGATAAGTACACGATTCTTCTTTGGTGTTAAGCATCAGTACTGTTTCTTGTCTCCATCGCTATCACAGAGTCACTGACTTCTCAGAATCACAAGCGCATGTACACATACATAATACTATTAGGCAATACTAAATACAGAAATGTTTTAATCTTAAGATCACCAAACCATCTTTTTAAGACGTTCAAACAACAAAAAATACAATTAGCAATAGAGAAGAAAAAAATGAGCCCAAAAAGTTTCAATAGAGAAACTGACTAATAAAAAGAAAAAAAAGGAAACAAACACATGTAATATTCATCTTATATCTCATATATTGTGCCATAACAGTGATCTCCTTTTCTGAAAACCTCTTGAAGTGACGCATATATAGATAGATATTCCATATACATCTGTTCGATCTCTTTAACTATGTATATCCTGTAATGTCTATATTCAGTGTAGAAGTATTTTACATTTTTCCAAGAAACTAGCGCACAAATTCTGCGAACATCGGTCAGCATTTTAATTTATTCACGTATAGATTTGAAATAGGATATTTATATTTATATTTTTGATCATACATAAAAAGATGTCTTTTCGTTTATTTTCACATTGCAACTATGTATTAAGTTCCCTGCGTATTGTCAGAATTATGGACCAAAAATAGCTACCGTCAGAATTAGGGACAACTTTTTTTCCATGACCCTACGCTGTCTTCATTTGTAGGTCTCTATCTTCATAAATGAAAATGAAATTGTCTTGAACCTTTAGATTGTGATAGAGTTTGATCCGCTCTACAAAAATGCTTCAGACATTTCTCCTCTATCTCTCAGTAAAAAAATGAATAAAAGGTTTTTTTCCTAAAACTGAGCTTTTCTGTGTAATTTATTAGAAGCGTCAGAATTGAGGAAATTTTCATGCTGACCGTTAGGATTAGGGAACTACTACCTAGTTGTGTCAGGTGGAGTCACTTATCGTAGACCGATCATATCACTATGAAAACGTGAGAAATGCAGGATGAATAACATATCATTTGAAAGAGGAGGCTCCAGAGATTATCTAAATATAAAGATATTTTTGATCGGATATATCATAGTCTCACACTACTTAGAACAAGATATGTCAAAAATTTTCTGACAGAATTAGGGAAATGGACTGTATCGAATGTGCATTACTGTGTAAGACATTTGAAAACTTTGATAAAGAATGAGACGTTTTACATCAATTTTCAATATTTATTTAAAAGTAGTTATGCAATAAGTATTATTAAATTTGTTGAAGAAAGTAAGTAGACAGAAGAGATGAGCCGCTTAAATTTGACAGACCGAGACGCCTACATTTGTCTCTGATACTACTTATTTCCGCACTCAAGTGAAATTTTAACAGAAAAAATGTTTTTCAACTCGCTTGTGTTTGTCAGAACAAAAATGTCGATCGCTTGTTTACCAAAATTGTCAATAATTGCTGCCTGTCTTTTCACTTTTCGATGATAAATCCAATTTTTTTCTGCAAATTCTGTTCGTCTTCATAAAAAAAACTGGTAAACATCATATTTTATCAGAGAAACTAATCCTCTAATTATTGATGATCGCAATAAGCCCTTTCTCCCTACATTTTTCTAAATGCTTCGGTAATTTTTCTTCATGTTGAACACGTACATATTCTGCTATAAAATAGTCAATAAATGCTTTCTACGCAACTCAATCAGAAATCTTTCGAACAAATAAAGAAATCTGACCAATTTTCACAATAAGTTGAAAAGTTCATGTTGAAATCATTTAATTTATTCAAAGTCACTGGACATTCGCAAAGTAAAGATCGATGTAATAACTTAAAATAAATTCACTTATGTGTTGACGTCAATGATAAATATTTAATTTGGGAAGCTCTCCTTTAGTTGACGTACTATGTTTGACAAGAACATTTGAAGTAGATCTGCATGATTCATCATGATTTACTTGTTGATAAATAACTGATTTGGAAAAAAGTATTTCTTACTATTGTTTCTGAATCAATAGACATGAGTATGTAACAAGACTTGTTTTCCTCATTTATCTTCTTGAGACAAAGAAGAACACGATGACCTCAGAGAAACTAATATTCTTATGAAATTAACGTAACTATCAACTTTTCTCTAATTTCTTATTGATAGAAAAAGAAACATATTCAAAAATACGAAGTTTTAGTTATTTTCAGATACTTTTCCCGTTCCTATGCAAATCAAGTGAGTTGTCGCGATTATTTTCTCTGAAATTTAACATAACCATATAGTACGGAATACTGCATTCAGCAAGATACTCATCATGAGCAACAAATCTAATCAAAGTTGCATGAAGAAAAAGTAACAGAATTTTTTCCCCAAATCAGCTTCAATATGTTGATATCATAAGAAGAAATCATGTTATCATTTCGAGAGTCATCGACTCATTGTTGTTAGACTTTGCCTATCGAGTTCAATTCATCTGCAGTCAGTAGTTATCGTTTCGTAGAGAACTGTGCCAATTGTTTTCTAAAAAGATAACTTTTAGTCTATAATTAAGGGAAGGATATTTTGAAAATACAAATGTGTTCGATATTAGAAGATCAGAGAAAACGTAGATCGCAAATTCAAAATCTAATTTATGTGATCCATGAAGATTTCCTCGATGCACTAGTATTTTCCTGTCATTCATCATTTCATGAATTAGCACGGCAGAATAGCGAACTCTTTAAACTATACTATTAGAAATAACACGATCATGTCGATGTTACATTTTTTGTTCATCTACTACTTGTCATCTAGACGAACATTTTCCCGATACGTATATATTACATCTATAAAAACAAAGACTGTTGAGCACACATTTACGCATGATGGCGACCGTCTTGATCCTTACAGTACTTTTATTTGAATAAAATTTCATCGATCTTTGCAACACATTTCAATAAACAGTCTGCATAAATTACATCCGCAGATATTTGGAAAACAGTGCATTTTGTCTTTTAAACTACCTTTTCTACTCATGTAATTTTGCATTGAATCGTATGAAAATGTTTCTTTTGTATCTGAGAAGGCTTTCCTTCAGTAAAAAACTCAAGTATAAAGCTTTGAGCAATCGAACAATAAGTCAAAGTCAGAAAATCTCTATTTAAATTTCTACGCATAATTATCATTTTTTCAACATAGTCTTTTGGTAACAAAGGAATAAAAACCATTACATTCGCTTGTCACTTTACTTCACCGCTATTAAAAGTGAAATTGGTCCATCCTAAAATTTTAATAAAATGTACTGTTACAGCAACTATAGCGGAATGTCAGTGCTGTTTTTCTTCAGTAAAAGGCTACTGAAACAAAAACCGTTTTAGCGAAATGTCCCACGGAATGAAACTGTGAAAGACAATGTAACAGTTATTAGTAATGAAACGGATATTGTTTTCTTCGATCTACGATCAAACTTTATTCATTCACTACTTTTAACAACGTGTCTCGGCATGTAATCAACAAGTGAATTATAGATTCTGAAGAAATTCCAGTAATAAATGAAAACTAACCACTGATGAAATACTTTGGTACGATTGCACGATGCATCTGGAGCTTGTCTAGCATGCTCTATATTAGGGAAAGGTGATCGATGTTTCTACTGTATACACTTCAGCACTATTTTCAGATGATTTTTCACGATAAAAGTTGATTACTGAACAATGAAGATTTTTCTCATCTTTCTAGTCGTTCAAGGATTTAAATAGTTTCAGAAAAAAAACAGAACAGAAGAGAAAATAAGATGTCTTGAAAGAAATCCACAGTTTTCTTTAAATGAGTCAGAAATAATTTGACAGCTTATATCGCTTTGATAAACAACTTCTGAAAAAATAACTGAATGAGAGTTGCTGAAAATTTTCTCTCTCTTCGATGAGTCCAAACTCATTTTTTTACACTTTGCTTAATGAAGTGCGAGGAGAGAAACACGCATCCAAGAAGTTTCTAATTCTTCAATTCATTCATCAAAACTATCTTTGAGATGACAACCAACGGTAACTTTACAGGATAGTTCTAACAGGTAGCCAAGACTCCAATTGATTCTATTCTAATAAAATATCTTTGATTAATTATAAACTAATCAGCGAATTTGTGGTTAACAGAAGTCATAGACCGTTACAAAGGAAAAAAGTTTCCTTTCCGAACTGTATTCATGGATATTATAAAGAGTACCATTTATCCTACTAATTTTGCGTGACATGTGACGATCTTCTTTTTATGATAATCAATATATTCAAGAAAAATAAAATAGTTTCTTCTTTTTCGAAAAAACAACTTTTTTGTAAATTTTATCCTGATTCATTATTCACGATAATTGTACTAGTAAACACATCGTAGTTCTTGCATTCTCGCTACATAAAGTACGTTTGCATTCAAATAAATTATCAAAAGAAAAATTCATTTCATTTCTACTCCATGCTCTACCGAATATAAAAATTCACTAATCTAATTTGTATTGAAATAATTACAAACTCCAATAGAGTTTGTTATTATTGCAAAATGATCATTCGATGTAATATTAGTAGAATAATTAACATCGACACATGAAACAATGTGAAGAGCTGCACAGAGTATCATGATGAATATCTAAGCCAGCGGAAAAAAGAATAGATTTAATAATACTGCGAGCACAAGGATACACTATCGCTAGAGTTATGCGCACTCAAATACTAATATAGATTACTCTCTTCGTTAAAAATCATCAACATGCGAGTGTCTCTTTGCGACTTAAATCATCAGTTCAAGAATGACATTTGACGATCGAAATTCTATTTTCTCAAAATAAATCTTCGCTTGTTTTTCAATCTGTTCTTTTTATTTTATTTGTTGAAATGAAAAACGAAAGATAATAATACATTAATCGAAACAAGTATCCACACAAATATTTACATCAGAGAAATTCTTCTTTATTGATCGGTGATGTCTTCGTTTGAGTATTTCAGTATTTACTTATCTTGTTCGGCCTGAATGAAAAAAGAAAAAATGAGAACATATATTACGAAGATAAAAGTTCTTACTGGATAAACAAAAGAAGTTAAATTTTGACATTGATGAAAGCAACAAATCTGACAAGTGTACAGACCCATCGAGTGATAAAATGTAGCATTCCGAAGGATGAAATCATTTGTTTTATTTAATAATTCATCGTAGGGATTGAACCATTGATTTTGGCAAAGTTGATTGTTCTGTGAAGAAAACCGACAGATTAATCTTATTGAATTTCGTGGTTCAAATAAAGCTTGAGAAGTATGAACTAAACAAGAAAATGTATTCGTTTCCCGATGCTCATTCATTGCAGTTCAACAATACCAGTTATTAAAGAAGTACTGGAGGAATTTTCTGTCGAAGAATTTTTCTCTAGGAAATAAAAATAAGCGGAAAATTTTCATTCGTTTTTCTTCAGTAAAACTACAAACGTTGCATATTAATATTAACACGAAATGTTTGTTGATCGAAGATCTGTTGACGTAATCCAACACATTGATAAGAACCATTCATATCAAATTGAATATTTTCAATATAAATAGTTGACACTATTGATACACCCAAAAAGTTTTCATCCTCTTCTTCCTCTTCTTCTTTTTCGACTTTATGTTCCTTTATTGAAATTTTATCATAAACAATATTTAACAACAACAAAAAGCGAAAGGAACGTACTTGTGAAACAAACGATTCAATTAAAGTTCCATTGTGAAACCAAAAAATGTCGATGGTATCGAAATTCGATAGAAATGAACAAGTTAATTTGAATGCTGAACCTTGATTAACATGATTCTCCATTGGTGAACTTAATGTTGATTGAAATGTAATTGATTTATGTGTTCTTAAACGTTTCAAAAGTATAGATGATAAAGATGAACCATCAGTCAAGATTACTATTGATAAATAATACTAGAGAAGCATTTCATTTTTCTTTTATCAACAATAAGAAAACGAGAAAACTTACTAAAAAAGCGAAAAAAGAATATGTGCTGATGATCATTGCCTGTCTCTTTTGTATAAATGGCGATGTGTCGTTTGATTTTTAAATTATGGAAATGACTTGTGAACGATGAACGACGACGATGACTTCTCTATTAGCATATTATGCAATGAATGACGCCGCTCGAATCACATTAACGGCTCTTCGTCGTTCTTTTTTTTCTTCCAATCTTATTAACAAGAAGAAAAAACGGCACAGACAAAACAGACAATATGTCAACGTGACTTTAGTCATTGTGACCCTAACCATGCTTTTTTTCTTCCATGCTCTTAATCTAATCAGCCAATTAGAGTCATTTCCTTAATATAATTAACTGACGGCAGCTAGTGTGACTGTGAGATTTATTCATTCGATAAACAAAAACCGTCTTATTTAGAAAAAACGAGAAGATGAAAATAGTAGAAGTTCTGATAAAATTTGTAAGAAAAATTAGCAAATGAAAACACTTGTATTCTTGCTTGTTCTGAGATAATTCCAGTAGATCTAACAGACGCAGAACGACATGTGGAAAGTGAAGAGTGAAACGCAGCAAGCTGTATTCACATGTTATTTTTGATTCTTAGAGGAAGAAAGTAACTTAAGCGAGTCATAAAATTCAGATATTGATCAATCTCGGCACGATGTGAGAGCACTTTGTTCTGTTGATGAAGTGGACTACTCATCGAGTTTACTGACAAAATTTAATAGCAACGATAATACGCTTGAAACGTTGCAATATTTTGCTGGAAAAGAGAAAACTTCTTCTCCAACGAACATAATCAACTTTGATCGTTTTGTGGTCGTTTATAGACGATACCGCTAGCTGACGACAAAATGAAAATTAATCAGCCGATGAAAATATTCCAAAGGGAATCCATCGATTGGTCATTACGTAGTGCGTTGTTTCTGATTGATTGATTGTCATTATATCAATAGAGATTACACAAAGCATCAAAATGAAGAACGTCCTAGATATAAGACATTTAAACACATTTCCAACTTAAAACATTTCTATTTTCATTCTGACGATGTTTTTCTTTTCGATTGGTGTTCATCAAAAATAGAACTTTTAATATATTTTTAGAAATACATTCCAAGTCTCATTTCTTTTATTACTGCAGTCTTGAGTCTCACATTCAAAAACAAAAACAAACAAATATATGTTGATCAGATCCAAATCGGAGATAACAATCCATGAACAATTTATTATTATATATGTCGATACCTTATTCCAAATTTTCTTGTTATCTATCTGACAAGCAAAATTGTTTTTCAGAGATGTGAATGTGTCTGTTCTCTCTTCTCTGTTCTCTTTCTCCTTTTTGGAGGTGGAACGGTGACGGACGACATAACATTGTATTAATCGCAGAACGAGACATGTGATCATCAAATTTGTTTCTTATGATATGTTATTTTCTTGAGTCAGACTCGACCTCACCGTTTGTTTCACAAGTTAGACAATAGAAAATTTATTGTCAGAGCAACCGACAGATGTATTCGTTTTTACAATGGACACTTTTCATATCTGTATCCGACGGAAATAACCTAATGCGTGAATAGCATCACGTTCTCAGCTAGACAATGATAAACACGAATAAACGCGTTTTGACCAAGTGAAAATTGAATTTCTTCTAATTTCTCATGTAGAGTTGTTCAGTGCATCTATCCATTTGTCGAATAAGAACTTTTCCAGTAATATTCTCGAATAATGAGTGAAGAATATTTAGTCTTTCTATATAAGCACCAACGGAATTTTCAATTCTACAGCGTTTCTTTTTTTAATTAGAGTTTACCTCTTCTCCTAATTGAATGACGCAGTTCAAACATTTCATGAAGCTTCTATCTTCTTTTTATCGTGCATCAACACTATGTAACAAGCATAAATGTATTCCCTGTGCTGGATAGGTGAATCGATAGAATTTTGTTCTCATGAACGTACTGTGGTCGTTGAGGCTATAAATCTTTAAGAGACATTCGAAAGACAGATCCAATGTTGATGATTTTGAATGAAAAGAGACACAAGAGATACTCAATATTAGCCTTAGAGTGCATATCTCTAGCGACAGTGTACACGTGTGCTATCTGTAATATAACATGTATTCTTATTGTTTTTTGTTGCCTTAGATATTCGTCATGATATTCTGTACAACTCGTCACATTGTTTCATGTGTCGATGTTAATTGTTCTACTAATTGGTAATGGACTCGACGATCTATTAGATCATTTTCTTTTCATTGGAAACGATTGAGCGGAATGAAAAGAAGAATTTCTACATTGTAGAAAATGATAAAGTTCTCGAATTAGACATACGCATGTTGATTGAAGAAGATTCGATTTTCTTTTTAGAGTTGAGAGATATACTATAAATAAAAACATTTTTTTGAAAGTAGATCGCTTTAATCTCTATTGTTAAACTGAATCGAGAGATGTTCTTTCCAGGTCCGTTGTATTCCTCATTTTAATTCCATTAGTATTACAAGAGAAATGTTCAGCAAGAATAACCGTGAATCGAATTCGTTTGAACTTTCAGATGCACTTTAATTTCGATGGCACATTTATCTTTACTTGAAAATTCGAAAAAAAATGATTCAAACTTTTTTTCAGAATCAAACTACGGAAAGTTCCAATGTATTCTGGAGTTGCAGATCACTTGACATCGTTCTCAATATATTCGAGTGAACTATTTTTGATAAAGAGCTGAAAAACGTCGCTTTCGAATAGTTTCTTCTCGTCTATCATTTCTAATCAGTTTATGCTCTCGTCGCACTCATCAATATGTGGCTGAACTGATTTCAATCATAAATGCCATTGTGGAAGTCATCTTCGTGTTGAGTAATACGCATAATGTATTTATAAATGTGATTTAGGATAGATCAAGTTCGAGAACAAACTGAGAATTTCGGTTTCGATACATCTGTGAGTATGACCCCTTGCGGTACTAAAGTGTGACGAGCTTACAAACGTCGCTCGATATCAATGTGTGAAACGTGTGCAGGCTTTGAAAAATTCTTTCTTTTTTAATCTCAAAGAAATTAACAAAAAAAAACGAGAGAATAAATTTTAGCCAACACATGTGCTCTGAAATTCTTTTTTTCGAAAATTATTTCACTTCAAATTTCTTTTCGATGAATTCATTGAACAGAATTTTGCTGTTTTAACTTATTCGTACTTTCATTTGTATCTTAACAATTCTTTCCTTAGTTTCTAATTATGATAATAAATTTCGATGATAAAATGACTTCAAAATTTTCAAACGTCAGTTTCTTTTTCTTTCCAGGATTCATCTCGCATGACATTTGTACGATTCGTGCTGATCTTCTCGGTCAGTAATCGTCTATGCGCATGATTATGTTTATGGAGGAATTCGAAGATGAACTGACGCGTTGTGAACAGAATTAAAATCTACTTGATTCAGTTTCACCCCGGCTTATTTATGTTGACTCTGCTGGATCGAATAAGAAAATCGATCGATTGATTAACACCGACAATAAAATTCTCGTTCTACATGAAAAACTAATAGTTCACATATTTTGAGTGAACGTAGAGAATCTCGAAAGTTAAAAAATCATCTAACAATTGACGATAGGTCCACATCAGATTATTTACCACGGAGTTGTATCTACCTAGTAGTCATGTTTGATCTGCTGTTGTTACGGTTTGTAAGACTTGAAGGGGAGTTAGAATATTTCTATTCATAATGCTTTATCAAAAATATATGAACTATATAAAAATATAATGGACTTAACTTCATCGATCTTTCCTTGTCGAAGACAACGATAAATATTTTTAAGATGTCGTTAACACCGAGAGTAGAGTATTGGCTATCCGACTGATATTTAAGATTCTTCATCATCAACAAAAAACACTGGTTTGTTAAATGAAATGAGCAGTTTTGTCGAACAGTTGATTCTCATACACAACGACCCGAAACAAGATTTTTAAAATCAGTTTGAACTATCCGAAAAAGTGAAAAAATAGTTTTTCAATCCCAGTGAACTTTGAGCACTCGTAGAATATGTTACACTGTTATTATATTGATAGTGAAGTATTATGATTCTAGCAAAAAGTTCTTCATTAATGCCAAAATACTCTTAAGAACACAAGAATGAAAAACAGTTTTTTCTCAATTACATTTTAAAACTTTACACTAAAGCTGAACTCGATGGGAATCCTTCTCTTGTAATTGTTCCAGATTTCCCCATCGTTCCAGTTTAACATTATATTTACGATTGACGAGTCTATTGCATATGAATTATTTATCAAGTTATAATTCGTCATTTTATGCCGACGATTGAATCAAATCACAAAATTCAAAACGTTTAAAATAAAATTTGAATTCATCTTATTCCGAGTTTTTGTTCGGCGATCGTGAAATTCATTGAAAAGATCATCTGAGAGCGTTGCGTCTAGTTCATAGGGTTCAGAAGAACGCGATTGTTTTTCGGCTACTCATCACTTTTATTCTTCGACATAATTCGTATAACATTGATAGTAATCTACGATTATCAACAGTCAGATTCCAATCGAACCACTGAAGTATCACGTTTTGCTAACGAGGGAGCCCATGAGGAGAACAAATAAAACTTGAATTGAAGCGAGTCGGAAAGAAAGACAAAAAGTCTTGCCATCTTGATCTATGACTTCTATTGAAATTAAATATCAACTCTAAGAGCACTTTATGACAATATCAAGAATGCCCTCGATTATATATTCGCATTTGAAAGCTGCTATCTGAAATCATTCGCTCCAAGTCTTCTTGTTCTTCCATAGTCAAGTTATTCTCAGTCAGCAACGGATTGCTTCTTAATAGCGATGAACACAATCCTGACTATGCGCGATACATTAATCTCAAATAGGATTTGAATTTCATGACGAAGACAAGTTTTCTCTTAATTGAATCTTTTTAGAAAACAAACGAGACGAACAGCAATGGAAAGACTAGCAAATGTCTTTTAGTTGAGAATGTTTCCCAGAGTGGCAAAGCTCCTCGTATCCTTTATTCAATTTAATATTCGAACACAAGTTTTACAGTCAAGTGGTCATTCAGCAAAGAACGTCATGGGAAACAAGTAGAAGAGATTAAAAGAGCAGGTGATTTCTAGAAAATAAATAGATTTGATTAGGAGCTACGAGGAGTCAGCCAACTGCTCCTAAGATCATTCCAAGCATCTCGATGAATATTTACTTTTGTTTAGCGCAACGTTCAGTTCTTGCTTGTTTTGAACGAGAATTCTTCGATGGCTCAATCATACATGAATCTGATGTTAAAATCATTCGAGACAAGATGACAAAATCAGTTAGTGGTTATCAACGATTATCGTTCGATTGCCGAGTGACATTTGCATCGAGCCGTTTTCAATTTTGTAGACTTCGAATATTTTCTGTTCATTAAAGCTGAATTTATTGAGAAGAAAACTTTCCGATAGTTTGTTTCTCGAGTAATATTTTCGTTTTGAATGTATTGATCTTGGCATTGCTGTTGACGCAAGAGAAATTAATGTTGAAGATCAAATTTAGATCGCTCTAGGAAAAACTGAAGTCTGACGAGATTGAATGATTCGACTATCGGATTGAGAAGGCGATCGAAGATGAAACTTGGTTTTTGTTGAAGTAAAATAAATGCATGATGTATGAAGAAAGTGAATGTTCACTTGCCGGAGCCAATAAGCGTGCGATTAGTGACGAAGTTCAACTTCTCGTCAAAGCAGCCAATCAATGATTGAATAGCTCGTTTCATGATCAATTGATGACTTAATGCAGCGAAATACGATTGCTCTATGCTTGTCGATCATTTGAAAATGTCAAGTCTGCCACACATCAATTGAGTTGTTCGAGTTGGATAGTGAACTGTTTCACCGATTTAACATCAGATTTCAGATTCGATAACGTCTACTTACTCGTGTCAGCTCTCTCTCTCTCTCTTTGCCTTTTAGTCGAGACGGGTGGTGGGGAGCGATTCTGCAATTGGTATTTTTACCTGAATATCTTTTATGAATAACTTCGAGTCTACGTGCACTTTACACAATTTATAAAACAATTTTACATACAATGATGCCCGAGAGCGTTTTAGTATCCTTAATTTATTAGAATCTAGTCAAGAAAAAAAGATATTGAGTGCATTGTCGACACATTTATTTAAATGAGTCTTGAAGTGTTGATCAATATCGATGCTGAATTAAAAAAATTTTTAACTTCACGATCGACATTCATCAGTCATAGAATGAACTATAGTCTGATGATCAGAGCCCAATCGATTATCGCTACGGATCAATAATAGTAAGAGAATGATTTGAATTAATCGATGGACGATAAACTCAATTTCTTTTTTGAGATATCGTTTTATTTGAAGTTCTTAGATGTTTCTATTCTTTAACAGTGAGACTTGTGTTCGAATATTAAATTGAATAAAGGATACGAGGAGCTTTGCCACTCTGGGAAACATTCTCAACTAAAAGACATTTGCTAGTCTTTCCATTGCTGTTCATCTCGTTTGTTTTCTAAAAAGATTCAATTAAGAGAAAACTTGTCTTCGTCATGAAATTCAAATCCTATTTGAGATTAATGTATCGCGCATAGTCAGGATTGTGTTCATCGCTATTAAGAAGCAATCCGTTGCTGACTGAGAATAACTTGACTATGGAAGAACAAGAAGATTTGGAGCGAATGATTTCAGATAGTAGCTTTCAAACGCATAGAAAGAATAGGAAATTTTAAAAAGATGTTCGCTTCTTTGACTCTGACTTCAATTGTATTTGAAATAGCTGCAAGGTGTAAGTCGTCGAGTTGATTCAAGTTATATATTATTTTCTTTTACGTAAAGACTTCACAGGAAATTTTCTTCTTCTTACTATGTCTAAAATATACAGAGTTAATTTTTAATTTTCAACAGTCGACTTGTTCAAGACGATTCAAGCGAATTGTAGAACTTGGCATGAGTGATTCCGTAGCTAAGCTTCATTTAGTGTTCGAGAGAATAAACAGAAAACAATTCTAACACTTTCCTTAAACTTTTTCAAGATGAAAACATCATCAGAATTTTCAAGAACTCAGCAATTCGAAACTTGAGAATTCAAATATTCTTAAAAAATTGATCACGAAAGTCATGGCTTTGACGCTGAAGCGGGTCTCTTGGCCCCTAAGACGAGGCGTTCAATGATGGGCTCATGTCATGAAAAAGAAATTTTGTACATCGAAATCAAATGATCCCGTAAAACTTTCTCAAATAGGATCAATTGTTTTGCTTTAGTTTATTATTTTTATCGTGTTCGTTGGTAAGTAAATTTGAGCGCCGAAACAACACAAGCATGGTTTTATCGGTTTCGATTAGATGAGACGAGTTTAGTTTAATTTTGGCAAAACTAAATGTTTAGAAAAGACTTAATTCATATTTTCCTTCGAATTGTAAACACGAAGTCTTGCAAAGAAAAAGTAGAATCCCGAATGAATGCAACTGTGACCAGAGATTGTATTGGAGTAAAGCAAAGGTACGATGGTTTCTATTCTCTTTGTGTCTTACATCTAGTTCATTGTTCACATATGAAGAAAAGAAAAAGAAAAGGAACTATTTATTTATGTACCGATTCAATCTGTTCGACGTTAGATATTTAAAAGGAAAGGCAGGAATGAGCAAATCAAATTAGTGACATTATGTGAAATTGGCGCAGACGATGTTCGAATAGTGTTTGCCAGTTCATTGGAAAGATATTGAATGTTGAACGTATTTATAGAGATTTATTGAAGACAAACATAAAGAAACGAGACACCAATGAAAAGTAAACAGCTAGAAACATCCGGTTCTTCTTTAGAGTGCACTCGCTATGACAATAATAAGACCAGTTTTGTGTCACAAATGAAAAAAAAACTGAACGAAGATCAAACTGAAATGAGAAAAGAAGAAAAAGAAAAAGTAAGAAGACGTCACTGTGCGCTTTCTTTTTCCTCCTCTATTTTGGAATAATTCCGTTACTACTAATTGTATTATTAGATGACTGGCTGAAGACAACAAGAACCAATTGATCTTGGTGTCTTTCATTTCTATTGATGGAACCAACTGAATCCGAATATGTTCATAATAGTCCAACGAGTAAACATTTTCCTGCATCGAGATCAATTGTAGCCAAAGGACAAAATGGATTGGTTGCAATACATCGCTTATCTGAAGCGTCAGTTAATATTCCATGTTTAACAGCAAATCATAATTCAAATCAAGTTGGTCTTCGAACAAATTTTAATAATCAAGTAAAGCAACCGAAAAAATGGAAATATGTTATGTTTGTTATTATTTTAACATTGATTTATTCGTGTCTTCTCGTAATAACAATTGAATTGGCAACAAAACTTGTTCAATGTAGAAAAGAAGCGGATGAAACGTTATTCATGAATAGAATTGTAAATTTAACCCCGATAAGGAATGAAACAAAATTTGACGTGCAAAAGATGAATTCTCCAATACGTTCCTTCTTTGCAATAATATGGATGTTGAATTTTTTCTTATTCCTAATTTGTTTATCTACACGTTTGTATTTTTATCGTCAAGATTCAACACGTGCTCGAGCAAAAGCAGCTTTTCTAAGGTAAACATTTTCCTTTCGTTTCAGTTTTCATCAGTCGCCATGATATGAAAATGAGTTTCTAGACTGAAAACAAAAAAGAGATATGTCG
Organism: Rotaria macrura; assembly: GCA_900239685.1. Classification (NCBI taxonomy): domain Eukaryota; kingdom Metazoa; phylum Rotifera; class Eurotatoria; order Philodinida; family Philodinidae; genus Rotaria; species Rotaria macrura. The sequence continues at coordinate 137,920 of OENT01000220.1, read as the reverse complement.
TCTGTCACAAGAATTCATTAAAAATATCCATTCATTGAAAGAGAAAGAAATAAGCATAGTTGACAGAACATCCGTCATCGCCAAAGAACGAGAAGGGTCCGGAAGGCAAATGATGCGCATCATCACATTTCTTTTTCAATACATGCATAAGAGCACTAGAATATAGAGGATAGAGAAACAGATTAGATTGTCTTTCTTTGCGTTGAGTATGCACCTATTTATAATCGTCCTTGGCATTTTTCATGATAATCTTATTTCTTTTATATGAAGATTAAATAAGTGAATTTCATTAATTAGTGGAATTGGCGAATTCGATTGGATTCTTACTCGTATTTCCAGTGAAGATTTTAGTTTATTGTTTCAAAAACTGTTCATCTTCGTTTGCATGAAAAAGTCATTAATCATATTTTATTTTAGTTCGAAAAAGTGAAATGAAAAGAAAAGATTCGATGGAAAGTGCAAGTTGAACGAGAGTTTCGAAAAGATGATTTTTCCAATAACAGACCTGAGTAACTAAGTTAAGTCGCGCTGTTAGTGAGTGTTGTACTACATGCGAAGCATGTGGAGTCCACATTTCAATCCTAACATTTCTGTGCTAACAATGCTTGTTTTTAATAAAATGAAAGTGCATTATTAATAATTTAAGAGAATGTGCTCGAATATTTGACAACGGAACATGTTCATCAACTAATAAATTATTAACCTATTTAATAAAAACATGTTTATTATCTATTCTGTGGTATCTGTCTTGTTATTTAATATTTCGTTCGATGGTTATTCTTCACTCATCTCAAATAATAGTACTCTATTCAATAAAAATAACATTACGACAAATTCTCGGTTGGATATTTCTACACGAGCAATTCACTGGGAATAAAGTTCGTTTAGTTATTGTCTAGTTTTTCAAATGAACGAACTTGAATAAAGATAAACTTTGATTTACCTTTGAATAGATCATAGCTCATATCATCGCTTTATCAGCTCTACTGTTTCTTGGCCACGATCACGGATTTCGTTTCAATAAATTTCTACTTGCCTTGTCAATGATGACTTGTGCTGTCGCAATGAAAACAATATTTGATGTAAATTTCTGCTTTTGTTTTCTCATCGTATTTCAATCAACGATAAATAATTCATCATAGATTCTTTTGCACGGTTTTGTGAAAACTTTAACACACTGTAAATATCAAACAGTCATGATAAGTGTTTGTTTATATGGAACAGTTTTTCTTTCGCCGTTGCTTTTCATTTTACACATAACTCGAATTGAACCAATCTTAACTCAACACTTTTATTCATTAACGACAATAATTACATTTGTCTGCGCACTTTGTAAGAAATAATCATTAAAAGTAAAACATGCCAATTTTTCTTTTGTTTTTCAAGTGTTTTATGTTTTAAACACAACGATTCCATTTGAATACACATCATTACCTCATGCTGCTTGTTTTATCGCTGCTATTCCTTCGATATCTGGTGAGCTCTTTTTCTTCATTGAACTGATTTAGGTCAATTTTATTTTTCTAGTCATCGATTTCTACATGGTAGATATAAAATATTCTCCATTATTCATATTGGCAATAGTATGCTCATTAATCAGTGTTATTCTCTCACTGATACCTCAACGATGGTTTCAAGCAGGCGAAACGATGAAAATGAAACAAGCATTCGGTCTCAATAATAAAGAATCGAATGCAAACGCAGCTACAGCTAATTTATCACCAATGAGTCTTAGGACATCAGGTCAATCGTCTACATTCGAACAAATCAAAGCACAACGACTGATACGAAATGCCCTTCTATATAAGGATTTTAAAAATTGATTCTTCTTATTTCTATTTGTGTGAAATTACATTTGTTCATCAATATTTTCATTACGAAATTGAAATCAATATCTAACTTATTTATTTATTATTTCAATTTGGACTGAAAAACGAAATTTCAATACAAATAAAAGCATTTACCCGGTATTTTTCTTGGTGCGAAATTTACTTTTTTGTTTCGAATAGATTTTTATCATAGAAAGTTTTTTTTATAAAGAAAAGTATTTTTTCAAAATGAAATGAATGTTGTATGGAGGAAAAACTTCTCTCTGCCTTTCTTTGTCAACCTGATTGTCAGTTTTTATCCACAAAGGATTTTCTTGAAATCGATTCACTTTTCACATGAGATTGCTCATTTGAGATTAGATTTTCCACATTTAAATGCCTAGAAAATAATACGATAATTTCTTAAATTTAATGCCATTCTTAGCAGTCAATTAGGTGAAAATACTAAATATAGAATTCCTTAACGTACGTTCGTCGATTAAAAGACTCTCGAAACAGTGTCTAGTATTTTAAATACATGTTGAAGGTCGATCTCAAATTCAATCGTGTTTCGCATCTGAGATTCGAAATATTGAATGTCACAATGAAGAAATAGTTTATCGCCCAACCCGCACCATCGACGGAAAAACACTTTTTACGAAGATCTTGGCGAATACCCTGCTGAACAGGATTCAGATAGTACGGTTGGTAGGGATTTCATTCAGTGCGGTCAGCACACTTTAAAACAGGGCATTTGGTGACTTTAAAGAATAAAGAGCGGCAATCACATTATTAGGGCTGTCTTTGCGTTCATAGTAGTTGCTTGATATTCCGCAAATCATGGTGAAACTTGATTTACCTTTAGCAAAGTCAGCGATCATTTTATTAGCATCGAGGATGTGACAAGTAGGGATCAGATCTTCAAGCTCGACATGCCTACCCACAACCTTAATTTTGTAGTAATTCGGAAGATATCTTTTTGAAATAAATCATGAAAATCATTTTTCAAACCTAATTCTTGAAATTTCCAGGGCGCAAAAATCTTATTTTGCCCTGCTGACATCTCTGATTCTGACAATGACAGAAAATTTATTACCAACTAGAACTGCACGATCATCTTCTAGCTGAATAAAATAAACTATCGGAACAATTATGGCCATCATCACAAACATGCACAGTATAAAGTCAACAATTATTTTAGGTGAGCGTGCCTGGTAGGAGATAAAGTTATGATTAACAATGAAACTTGGGGATTTTTAATGAATGCGAAAGAAAAGAGTCTAACACAAGTGTTTGCATTATTGGTACCAATTACAAGTCAAGCATCGTATGATGGAGTCTTCTTGAGTTCAATGTCATTGTAGCAGTATCGATAATCGCACTAGCAGTGATGCTTATAGGTCCAACTATATTCATGCGCTGCTTTCAATGATGGTAGAATTTTGTTTACAAGACGTACTATAACGAAGGGAATCCACTTGAGAACAACTGCAATATCATTGTAGAAACTAAGAAGAAGAAGAGCTCTGTGTAGAGTGAATTAAATTGTTATGTGTGAGTACATGAACAGTAGGAGGTGGAACATTTTTCGAATTATGACGAATAACTTGCTCACAAGATTGGCCACAGTATTGGATTAATGTGATACCGACTTGAATTTGTGAAGAGAATAACAGGAGCATGCACGTAGGTGATATTGACAGTGCTGGTGTCGTTCATTTGTTCTTGAATATGACAGCAAGACACAAAGAAACCATAAAATCAGTCGAGAATTGAAGGGATAAATGATTCATTCGACGTACACACCAATTTCTAAATCCTTGATTGGTATGATTTTAGATGAATTAGCATCCAAAACGGCGACTTAAGTAGTACCGACAGCTTTCGACGCACAGGAACAGTTATCGTTATAGGGCATTGATCGAATGATCATAATATGAACGTGGTAGTTAAATGAAGGACAAATCTACTCGAAATTCATCGCATATGCCGATACAACTGTATTGCAATTATTCGTAACCGCAAGCAAGAACTAAAGATAAGCAATAGTTGTGGTAGCACTTGATCCACTCTGTTCGATGACGAAATTCTAGTCATGCGTGGAAAGTATAATATCTGCAACGACTTGAATAGTGACCAACTAATCTAGTAAGCATTTTTAAACGTGGTGAAATCAAACGTTTGTAATCCGTTGAAATTTAGATCGACAGATCTGAATCTACCGCCATTTGGATGACACTTGTTCGACATTCGTTCGAAGTGAAAAGACTTGTACATGCCTATAATTAGTTTCTCATAGAGTAAATGTGAACAAAGTCGGTCAGTGAATTTTGTATCAACCAAAGACATTGAAATATTCAAAGTTTGTAAGCCTCAGTGTGCAAAGCACAGCATAACACCGAATTCTTTCGAAAACAATATCCATGGCTAAAATCTACAGATGAGTTAAACAACGAAAGTGTTTCTCTTCTCCTTATGGTTTTTGACAGACAAAATGCTGCTTCATACATGATCCAATTTTTTCCAGCGATGTAGTCATCCAAGGGAAGAGTGATACACATGCACACTTTTATCAAATGTTTATCTTCTTCCAGTCAAAACGCAATCTTTTATTTAACAACACGACCTCAAAAATGAAAAAATAAAATAAAATGTTCTTCACTCAAAGAACAACTCCATATGCTGGATTTATCTTTCATACAATATCTTTGCATCATTATCCTAACTCGTGAGCAGGTTTTTCTCTTCATTCTATTCCTGAGTGTCTTCTATTCGGTTGGCAAGAAATTTTTTGCGTTTTTTTTCTAAATTTCCTAAAACCGGCGAGAAAGTTCTAGAAGTTTCCATACTCGGGGTATATATATAGAGGGTACGAATATCTTTCGAACAATAACAAAATTATGCGCATGGACGTTGATCTCGAATTAGAAGCGAAGATATCTCGTAGAGCGCTACGATTGCTCTTTCTTCATGAATTCCGTTTGGGTCAGCAAGCAACGGAACCAACAAGCAACTAGTCTTTATTCGTACAGCGAAACATTGATTCCATCGATTCAAGAACGGCAACTTCGAACTCGATGATTTACTTCATACCGGGAGACCAGTATAGGTGAATGTGGATATCGTAAAGCAACTTATCGAAGAAGATCCTATAGTGAGTACTCGGTGTTTAGCAGAGCAACTTCGGTGCTCTTATATTACAGTGGAAACATATCTGCACGAATTAGGCAAAACGTGCAAATACGGAATTTGGATATCACAGGAATTATCACCACATCAGCTCCAACTCAGTGTTGATGCTTGTGTAGAATTAATGACGTCTCATCACAACTATCAATGACTCCGTAGTCTTATTACCATCAATGGAAGGAGGGATACTGTATGTGAACCACATGCGCAAGTAGCAATGGCTGGGAGCTGGACAAGGCAGCAAAGCGACGCAAAATTGAACTTGATCCAAGAATGGTTGCGTTCAGTCCTTGCTGGAGTGTAAGAAACATGATTCAGTGCGAGCTTTTGCCGACCGATAGCACTATTACTACTGATTTCTACCGTCAGCGATTGGGCCACGTTACAGCAAAATTCTCGAAAAAACAGCATAAGATTTATTTTTTACATGACAGCATCCGACCTCATACTGCAAAGTCAATGGGTAAAAAAGCATTGAAGCTCTCGGATGGACGGCGCTTTCATATCCATCGTATTCTACGAACTCGACCCTCACCGACTACCATTTGTTGCATTCTCTTTCTAATCATTTGCGCGAGAAAAAGTTCGACGGGGTTCTTTCTTTAACACGACGTTGGCGACAAGTCATAGATAGTAAATGGAGCATACATTGTTGAGACTAGAGTTACATTCTTACAGTTAAAAAATAAAAAGAAATTTTTCGAAAAAAATCCCAAAAAATGTCTTGCCAATCCAATACTATAAAAGAGGAAACAAACTTCAAACATTAATGCTATTAATCGAGCTAACTTGATTGTGTTACAACTGATCGTCGAATCCTTCGGGATGATACATTGCCAGACTTCCTGTTTACGGGACCTCATTTAATCGTTCCGACATTGCTCTACAAGCTTTACTCAATCGACATATTTTGATGTCTTTAAAGGCTTTTCTTTTTCCTCACTTTGGAATGCGAAATAGAAGCAACGCATCCATCACAACTTTCATTTATTTCAAAACCGCTGATAAAAAGTCGGAAAATTTCTGCCTCCTTATGCTGCAGATGTAGATCAACTAATTGCGTATCGGAAATACACAAACGCATGGTATTAAACGGTTGCTGTATTGAGACTCGAATCGAAAAATTTCTTTAATCATTTTAGTCGTTTCACCTTGACATTAAATAACAATCTAGCCATTATATACTATTGTGATGAATATTGATTACTTTATTTTTGGCAAAGCATAAAAATCTCTTCTGTGAAGTTGTGTATAGCGTCTGTCTTGACCTTCAAATTCAAGCTATTTCTGATAGTTTTGATTACTTGATGAAAACTAGTCTCTATGTGGATGTATTGAACACATGTTGACTCAATCGATGAGCATCGATATTTAACTGTATCACGGTGTTTATTTCTGAGATAATTGAAAACATTAAGAGACAATTTAGTTTAGATTCCGTAATATTGTAGACCGGCGATCAGTATAGAGGACAAGAACGGCCAAGCCGATGACGATGAAAACTAGATAAGAATGAGTAACTCATCGGTCGAACTATTTCGCTGTCATTTGATCGAGAACATTTCCAAAGAACATGCCGAGGAAATATGTTCAGATTGATCGATGTCATATATAAAAGCATAATCATCTTTTCTAATGTCGCTCTCATTCGGTTAAACAATATCAAATGAACTGTACATAGAAAGATTTATCGAATGTTTCCTCTTTCACTATGAAGGGATCGAAATGTTTATGTTGTCCAAACTGTCTCATCTTCAATATTTCTTGAGGTTCGTCAAATGATGCGCATACGGCTCATCGGATAAATCGACATAGGGACTAAAAATGCACTATTCACTATCACTAATTGTATCGAACACAACATCTTCTTTCCAAAATGTCTTATCATTATCAAGAAACATTCGCTGCTAGTTCTTTGAAAACTACGAGTTCATCCGACGTCCACAAATAGATCTCACGTGGAAGAACAAATTCCAGGAAAAAACACCCATCGATGCAATAGTACCTCTGAAATACTACATGTGAGGTAGACCTTGTTTCTTGATACTAACAATTTTTGAGCTAGCTTCGAATTAAGACTTTCGAATTAAAACAGAAAATTTAGCAGAGAAAAATCTTATCGGCGAGAATCGATGTGCAAATAAGGATGTGACAGTGAACAGAAAAACCTTTCTCTGATTGAGTCCCTCGTCAATCTACTATGGTGAACGTCGTCTGCTTATCAATATTTGATATCAGTGTCTGATAGCGACGAATGAATGACATTAGTGCTCTATAGCTCGCTAACTGATGAGTAGTAAAAGTCGCCAAACTTGAATTCAGTCTTTGAATAGTTGAAAGGAGTTTTCAATAATTGAATTCAAGTTTCAAGTTTGACATGTATATACTGCGGAATCACTTGAGTCGACCATCAAGGAACTGACAGAGAAGCATGTATGAGATTTGAAATTGGTGAACTGCCAGGAGTTGCTATCACAATAGTAAATTTCGAGAATGGATGTTTTTTCCGCAAGTCTTTCATCGAGTCACTCACAATAGTTCGTATTCAACGAAATCTACTCCATTTCGATAGATTTTCGCATAAATATTAATTAGTTACTTTTATGTTGTCGTCTCTGAAATCATAATGTAACATAGTTGGCAGTCTTTTTACATGGAAATTGATTGAATAAATAAAAGAAAATAGCTCGAGAAATGTAACGCTATTGACTTTTGCATGAATCTAACTATTATGGCTAATCTAGTTATGATGATTCATTTTATGATGCCACAAACATAAATAGAAGAAAAATCTAACGCAGAATTCTATAAAAAGTACTGATGTGAACAGATGTTTCAAGTTCAAATAACTATTTAGATGTCCTTGTATAATTTGTCAATTGGATGGTCATTGCACTTTGAAAGGCGTACCGTAGATTATTTACAAAAAAATGATTTCAATATTTCTGAAAAACATCAGCACTAAAAGTGACACAGAGCTGGAAAAATCAAGTCGAAAATGACCCAAGTTGAGGTTAAGTGAAATCTAGTCACTTCAAATCAAGCTCAGTGAAGTAAAAATTTTACTTAACTTTACGGGGCCTCTCCCTCAGAAAAGTCGATTTTTTCGAAAAGATTGATGTTTGAGCTTTTGTCATGCATTGATGCCTCAAATTCTCCTCTATCTCAATATAATTATCAAGGCTTTTAAGAAAAGATTCGATATTAATAGATCTATCGAAAACATACTAAGTCACACTGCCTTTTTCCGAGAAAAGACAAGTGGTGGGAAGGCCGTTTTTCGATCGAGCTATTTTCTGTGAAAATAATCACATGGCTGGAGCCAATATTAAATTTTGAACAAATCAGTGTACTTTTTTATGGGAAAAAAAACTTCTTTTTTGTACAATAATTGCCTTGTGGACACCCCAGGAAAGAAATATTATTTCTTGTTTTTTACCGGAGTTTGATCTAGAAATATTTCATTCAATATGCTGACCACGAATATGAGGTTCGCCCGCCATAAAAATGTTTTCCAAATAAAAATGTAGTAAATCCTGACGCAACGGCAATTTTTTAACCTTGCTTCACAGATCACTGCCTTGTAATCAACGAAATAAGTTTAGAAAAGAAGAAAATACAACACATAGGTGCAGAAATGGTAGTTCTATCGGTTTTGTTCCATTAAAAGGTTAAAAGAGCTGTTGGTTACGTTTATGGGTGAAAAACTTAAAAAAACAACGAAAATATGCATGTAGTATTCGAAATGTCTATTTAGTTTAACCGAAGGTCCATCCAATACGCAACTTATAAAAGGTTTGTATGGTTTTTCATGTTCTATATGAATATCAACTTGAAACTTGTAGAAAAATTGTGGAAAGTAATCAAAAATTGAACATAACTAGGATAATGAAATACAATTTCAATTGTTCACTGTTGGCTTTCAAAGAAAACTATCTAAAAAAATATACATCATTTTGTTCTACATTTTATCCTAATCCCAGCCATGTAATTATTTGTACAGACAATAACTGGGTCGAAAAATAGCCTTACCATCACGTGTCTTTTCTTGAAAAACAAGGCAGTACGATTAAGTATCCTATCAACTATAAGTAATAGAGTGATTGTTTCTGCAGGATGTAAGTATCGTGTCTTCAATTTACTTTGTGATTTTCTTTTACTCGTCATTTTATTTTTAACGATCATCAAAACAATGAAAGATGCAAAAGAAAATGCGGTGGACATGGAATACTTAGTGATCAAGAGAAATGAAAAAATGTGAATGAATTATGTATGATCTTCTATTCTGTACGTTTCACTTTTAAAAAATGTAAAGGCAGGTAATATTCACTCCTTTATCTTAGAATGTAAAGAGTAGTATTGAAGATTCACCAGCATTCTTCGATGAAGACAAATAATTTATGTTTAAAATAGAATAACTACTGAAAAGCTGTTAACGCAATCCCTACGGAATTAAAATGTGAAACATGATATAATTGTCATTGACAATTCTTTAAAAACTGTTTTTTTTATGTATATTGGGGCATATTTCTTTATCGTTGCTTATCTGACAGTATAGAACCTCAATACTGTTTTACTAAATATTCATTCGAATCACATTTAATAGTTACAAATGATATATCAGGTAGTATCTTGAAGACATCTCTTAATGTCTCTGATGAGCAATTAAATAATTAATTGAAATGTTTGTGATGCGATAGGAGCATGTCTGCTGCAACGGTCTTTGTGCGGTGCTGACGGGGGGGGGGACGCTGAGGGTGCATCCAAAAACTTCGACCCTAAAGACTTCACTCCTTTTAGATCGTGTTGCAAAAACATTTTCTTACAAAAAAACTGAAGAGAGAATGCTAATCAGGTTGTGGGACGATGTTTTTATCCATGAATGACGCATCCTATAACATATGTAACCTGTTCATGATCGGCAAAAACACAATCTGTCTCTGAAGGAACGCGTTTTTTGTTACTATAATGTTATGAAATGTTTTCTTCTTGAGCCAAAAGCATTCATTACTTAAATAGAAAACCCGATGAACTAGTCACGGAACTATGAGAACGACTTCATCTCCGTTCTTCTTTGAAACAGGTTAAGAATGTATAATCTTTTAATATAGGATTGCTTTGTTTATTGTTCTCTAGAGAACTCTTTAAGAATATGGACTCTTCGCAACAAAACATTTGATCAATACAATAGATGCAATGATTAGTAATGAAATTTTCAATCTGCTCCTGACAGAATAGAAGCACACCCTCGAAGTCAGTGCTGGGTGATTTAATGGGAAATTGATGGGAAATCTGTGAAGAATCGATGAGAACCCATGGGAATCCAATTCGACAGCGAGAAACTACGAGTAGAGCAGCTATCAGTCACGTCCAATATTTCTTGATTAGTGTAGCCGCACAGTTTTTTACATATGGCACATTGCCGCATATAGGTAACTAGAAAAGCATTTCGTTTAAGATCATATGGATTTCCAATGAGTTCCTCATGAATTCCGAATCCATTGAAATCAGTTCGTACTGACTTCGAGGGTGCGCTTCTTGTCTGTGGGGAGCGTGCTGAAGATTTCATTACTGATCGATTAATCTGTATACTGATGATTAATATACTTTTTAACGATCATCTATTTTATTGATCAATCGAAACATTGCCCAAGAAAAATGTTCGCTTTTGCTATTTGCTACATTTACTTCAATGAAGAAATAGGTTCGTTCTAGTAGAACAAAAATTTTGTTCATTTCTTAAACTGAAAAAACACCACTGACACATAAATTCATATTGATATATATGTGTCTGTCGTAGAACAATCTAAGTTTCGCCTAGCCTTTAGGAAGATGTTTTTCTACCAAGATCAATCTACTATCGGTCAAGGGCAACTTAGAGTAAAATAATCAATGAGTTCAATTAAAATTGATCAAAAATATGCTCAAGGTTTGTGATAAAAAATAACATTTCATGGATAAAATAATAGTCAATAAAGTTTTATATTTTTCCGTCTTTAAAACAATTAGTATTCTTTGATGACATAGGATTCGAGTCTTAATATTATGATCAAAAAGAATCTTATCTGATAATCAAGAAAAACAAGAATTTGGAAAGAACGAAGTCAAGATCATCGACTAGTGTACGTGTATTTAACATCAAAGAAGAAGAAAGAACAAACAATTACACGTACATTTATAGATGGGATATATCATAACATCTATCGTTCTCTATTTTGTCTAACAATATATTCCTAAATAAAGAAACCGATTTTCGAGACAATAAAATGTATGATTTTCTGTTTAAAATAACTGATTTCTAGCATCTGGTCTGATCAAAGTTGATTCTTTACTATTCTCGTCGCTGTTGAGCATATCAATTTTATCTCTAAAAATTATTTTTAATAAAAACCGAGTATTTCTCGGCGTTCGACAATTTGAAGAAAACTTAAGAACCGTGCTTGATTTTTCACTAAATTACTCTGTATTCACCATTATGGAAAGGAAAACGATGAATTTTGTTTTTTCATATAATCTCTACTCGGATTAATTCTGTCTTCTCAGTCTCTGGTAAATTTCTTTTAGCTTAAAAATATGTTCTTACTCTTGATTAATTTTCAAATAATACTGTTTTCACGGATTTAGTACATTTTTGCTGACGTCGGTTTTCGCTGATTCCAACTTCGCCAGAAGAATTTTTCTTTCTTTCTAATGGAAACAAAGAAAAATTCATTCGGTGAAGTTGGAATCGACGAAAACCGTGGTCGGCGAAAATGGAGTATGCCGTTTTCCCGTGCGCACAATCTCAATTCTGCTCAGTGAAGAATAACTTAACTTTATTTGTAGATTAAACATCTGTTCGAATCTTACTTCATGGAATGGATGAATTTCTTTCAGTCTTCAAAGTTTCAACACTGTGCTTTTCTCTCAGTTTTTCATTTCTATAAACCTGAAGACCCGCTACGATATATTTCTGCCTATTAATATTCTCGGCATTCTAGAATACCAACAAATACTACAAAATCATTATCAAGTGCCATTGCTATGTCGATCCAAATGCCTCTAACTGACTGATCACAGCATTTCCAAACGCATCATACTTTTAGATTTAACATTAGAAATGATCTTCTACTAAGGTTGTTTATGCAGGAAAATCTTAAAAATTCGATTTTTCAAAAGTTAAACAGAGATTTTTTTCAACTACAAAATTCGACTCGAGCTCTGCTTTTCCCGGATGAATGCGAGAAAGATAATGGGCCATTAATTGAGCATCTCTGACAAGGTTTCTGTAACTTCATCGTTGAACAACATTACTTTACATTTTTTAACACGAAGAAAACCCTTTTCAATGGTTGAATGGAAGTCATATTTTCGCTTAGTTTTAATATGAAAATGTTTTTTCTCCGAAAGAAATAAAATTGTTGAATGTTTCTAGTTTAATGTCTGAGTACAGATATTCGTGCTCTGCGAGAATACTTATGAGCATCGCGTCATAGACACGATTTGAAAAACATGACATTGAATATTCATTTTTAATATGATGAATTTTAGCCTACTGAAAGGTATCGATCGAAGTGGATGTTTTCAAAAAAACAAACATACCCAAAAACTTATCTCATGTTCGCACGCGACCCCCAATAGCTCACACACGCACGATCATTTGTTACATCTTAAAAAAAGAACTTTCACATGACGTGCTTCTGAAAGCTAAAGGGCTGCTTAGAAGTTATGGGAGGGTTTAATCGGCAATTACTACAGAGTAATCTACAGTGATAACTGGTTATCATTTTTGTTCAGATGGTTCTCTAATTATTGAATTCAGAGTTGTTAACATACAAACTTGATTGTACGTTTATCATGCATTTGCCAGTTTCATTGTTAGTCTCACTTGTGCATTTCTAGTTTGGACATTATCGATATGTTTCATCCTGATAAGTCACTGTTAGTTCTATTGCTTGCCAACAAAAACTTTTATTGAAGTCCAAAATTAGATCAAGATATGAATCATTAGATAGAGCGAATCGATTATTATAAAAAGCAATCGAAATATGAATCAAGAAAATAAATAACAATGAAATGAATGCTTTGATAGCACCTTCAACTCTATATTGGATGAACATTGTACGATATCTCGACTGTTCATTATTATCCAGTCCATTGAACTGATTGCCCAGCTGTTAAATTGACACTTTTCGGATATACAACATCATCAACAGAGAGAACATTTAAAGATAATTTTCCAATCATCAATACCAACGTATACGATGATTGTCCGTTGTTCAGCGGAGTTACAATCAATGATCCAAACGTATTCGGAATAAGAACGGGCAACGTAAATGGTGGTGACAACTTCGGTGCAAACATCAATCTACCATTTGGAATATCAATGTATTGTCCTGACAATGCAAATGGTAAATGCCATAAAACCATATGAAAACCATAATGTGATGTAATCCAAGGTTTTCCTCCGACTCCATAACCATCACCTGCGTATAATCCATGAATATTCCATTGATCATTCAATGTTTGCCGTATCAGATTGAGACCTTTTTCGGATTGTGCTAATGCAACCTGTGGATCAATACCAAGCCATAAACACAATACAGACCAATCCTGTGATGCTCCCATCCAAATTGAATTATCTTGCCAATTTGTTAATGGTTCACGTCCTGTCAGCATTCGTAATCCATACGGTGTATCAGCTAGTCGTACTTCACTTTCTAGATGTTTAATCATTTTTGATGAATTATGTAAGAGACCCAAACCGTACGTATATGCTAAGACCTGACCATACAAGGCATCTGTGAAAATAGCCTTTTCCCCTTGTCCACCCATATAAGCCAAGAAATAACCTGTATCAACACTATCATTATACCATAATAATTGATCAATTTGTCTTACAGCAATCATATAAGTTTCATTACATAGATTGTAAGTGCTTGCATCACTCATTATATTGGCCAATTGCATACAGGCACGCATCGCTGCTAAATGCATGAATGAATTGAACGTTGTTGTTGGATATTGACTTAGATTCGGTATATCATAAGTACATTCTAAATATTGTGGTAATCCAAAATCAGTTGATACGTCATATTGCCATTCAATAGCGGCTACGACATGTGGATACATATCTTTCAAAAATGCTAAATCATTAGTCCATTTATACAATTCTAATGTTTCTAATATAAATACTGTTGTTACATCTCCCATTCGTCGCCCACCATGTGTATCATATGGTTGTGTATCACTCATGCAACCAACGGAAAATGTTTCTTGTATCATTCCATCAGTTTGCTGATATTTAGCCCATGTATACATTTTGAGTTTTTCTGTTTCGGGAAAATACAACATATACGGTAAATGACGTTGATGATCATTGTGTACACTATCAACATCATTGCAATCGTAAGCTTCCCATTGTCGCCAATCACCATTTGAAAAATACATGGCACTCCGCATATGTGAAACACTATTAATTAATGAATCAGTTAGATAGTCAGGTAGACTGGAGTTAAAATACAGATTATGCGTCATCAATATATCTTTGAGGATGATTTTTAATTGATCATCATCTTTGTCGATACCAATCGATTGTCCAACATGTGTGACATTATCGAATAACAAAGAATAATAATTATCCAACGGTAAATCTAGCCAATTATGATGTGGAAAGTACCAAGCGAATAGAATTGACATTGTCTTTTTTTCACCTGGTTCTAAAATTTCTGAAATAGATACAGCACCATTGACGCCCGATTCGTTTATTTTAGTTCGGTTAAACCAGCCACCGTCAGTCATAAATCCATGTAATAAATGATCAATATTATTATCAACTGTGACCGTCATCGTCTGTGTCGGGGATAAAAATGGCCATAACAAAAACTGACCATTTGCAGATTCTCTTCCAGGACGATCCAATACTAGCGGACCAGTTTGATTAAATGTCCATTGTCCACGTACGCCACTAACATGATCATTTGAATGTACATTGAATGGAACATCACTATAGAGCAGACATGTGGAATGATTATCTGCTGTTTGCCAATTCCACGATGCACACGATACTACCTGATCACAAAATGACAGACATTCGACATAGGTATCACATGACATTTGGTGTAGGATATGATTCGATTGTCTTGCTTGATCGATCTGAGCTGATAGCGGTAGTGTAGACATGAAATCAATGCCGATAGGAAAATCATTCGGATTTTGAATATTTAATGAAAAAATAATGGCTGGTGTCATCGAACGATTTAAGTCGCCCAGTTTAAATATTGAATATGCATATAGGTCCATATTAGCTATCAATGAATCATCAACGAGTTTTAATTTACTAACAGGATATGAACCATAATATTTTATCTTATCGATTCCTTTGGTTCCGTGATTCGGATGTGTTCGTACTAATCGAGTATCATTTTCATTTGTCCGCAAGTTTTTTATTCGAATCGCTAACAAGGCATCATCCACAACACCGTATTTTGCTCCACTAGCTGGTGATTGGTTTTCAATTGTCCATTCATGAAATGTACCGTCCGCTCTTAATTCAATTGAACCTGTCGTTATTCCACCAATGGGTACAGATGATCGTAACCCTGATGGTGGATGCTTGTACGGAAATGTTCGATTCATTATGGCCGATATTATTGAAGGATTAGGCAAAGATTTTGGTGTGTAGGACTTCAGATAACAACACGGTTGTCCCTTTCGACAATCGTTATAATCGGATGGTGCTGATGCAGCATAAGACCATGCGGCGCATGAAAGATAGCCACAACATAGTTGCGTACAGTGAAATGGATCCGCTGAGGACGGTATCAATGATAAAAAATCAGCTCCAGGCAAATCAGTTTCATTCAACCACGGAATTGAATCGCATTGAGGCGATTTCGTTGCATCTATTTGATATAAATATGGATGAATGTACTCTTGTACCCATGAAAACCGCGTACGCGTTATATTTTCTGGTTCAGTATAGAATGCATATTCATATTGGTACTGATAAGTATCAGAATTTGATACTACACCTTCGTTTAAGAATGAAGTCGAATCCAATAATTGATAAACTGTTTGGCAATAAATTACCGGTAGACATAAACTAGTAAGAAGACTTGAATAAATGAGCGACATCCGAAAATGATCGATCATCTAATTGTATAAAAAAGGATGAAAATCTCAAGTCGACTCATCAAAATAAACTTTCCTCATTTTTATTTCGAGTACTCTTTTGGTTGAGTCCATCGAGTTCGGATTTTGTTCAGTACTTATGTGAAAATATCAGATGCTTTTTACAGTGCTACTGTGCCTATACACGTTGCAAAACAGGACAATCACAGAAAAAGGATAACGAGTTGTAATCTCGATCACAGCATGTCCCACATTTATAGATCCGAATCTGATGGGTTTTATCAGAAAAAGTAATTTGATTGTTCACATAGTGAACAGAAAAAACGAGGAAGTAAACTTCGAATTAAGACTGGGAATAGGAGAAATAAGTCTTAGTCAGCCTGAAAAAACCCTTACCAACTGACAGTGATTATGCGAAAGCAGAGTCGAGATAAGAAAGAGAAGAGAATAGCACTTTGATTTGCGATAAGAAAAATAAGGGGCTATGTCTCGATATGACTAGATAAAGAGACTAAAGTCAACATAATGATCTACGTTCTCGACCACTATTAGACAGTGGGAGTAGGGAAACCTCAACATATCCAGGCTATGAAATTCGAAAATCGTCAGGCATAAACACTTAATGAGAATGAGTGTGCATTTAGTTTCTCATTTTCCATCATTCAATTTTTTTCGAGAGAAGCATAATGGTACATTACGTGTAATCGTGCATGCACCAGCAGATTGACACATGCACACGAGAAGGCAAAATCAGGATCTATGACTAGGAGATGTTCAGTGTGCGCACAGTATCTAGATATACCTTACACCCTACAACTTGCGTCATTAATAGAGCAAGATAACTTGATCGTGGTTCATTGTTTCGGGTGAAATTTTCTGTTTTTGCTTAGAAGAAGTGTACTATTATAGTCAAAATAATTGATTTGTCGATGCTCACTGAATGCATAGCACATCTTAAGGATAATCTCACTGATAGATATGTCATGTATTGTAGTTATGAGACGTTGAAAATAGGATTTTTCAAGTCTTTTCCTCGCCATGCTCTTTGGAGTAAGCAAATAATCGTGCACAAACGAGATTTTGCCTGACTGATATGACCGTATGATTGGCGTATTAGTTGGACCAGTACTCTATTCATACAGTTATTTTACCAGTCGTTCTTCTGAACCACTATGGAGGGTAACGGGTAAATGACATCTAAGAGTAATTCATTTTTAACAAATTTATTAAATGCTCCAGAGACATGACCAATATGATTAGTTTTATTTAATATTGATTGATTGACTTTCATACTAGAATCACTTTTCCGCTCTCAAACATACAAGTATTGTTTGCTCACGAGTTTTGATACTGAAATCTCAACAATATCAATTTTAAAATAAGATAAATATGAGGATTCCTTCTATTAGAATGCGACCTGTTAATTAGTCCATCTTCATCAAAAAGGATTCGTCATGGTAGAAATACTTCACTCATGGTATCTTAATTCAACAGTCGAATAAGGGGATTGGCATACTTCATGCAATCATTTTCATCTTGTGAGTATTTACTTTTTATCCTATCTAAAGAAAAGAAAATAGTACATTTTTATTTGTTGAATAAATGGGAATGTGTATCTTGAATATCAGAGAAGAAAAAAGACAAATGAATTTATTTAACTCTAAAGAGCAGCTCGTTGAATAAATATATGACTTAATTCACCAGAAATAGATTTCAATGCTTGTCTAAATGAAATATATTGACTCTCTAATAAGAAAATAACTGAGAAAAATACGAAAAAAGTGTCAGAGATATCTAAAGGTTAGATGGATATAAGTGGCTTATCTGAGCGCTCTCGGAAACTTATCATAGTAGAGAGTTTAGATCTGACTAGCTTATTGAGAGTCTTGTAGAATATCCTATGAAGTAATTTCCATAGGAATAAAAGGAGGCATCGAATCCGAATTTTAAAACTTCTAATGGCACCAAGAATGAATTTTAAATCGAAGACCCACTCTAAAAATCGATCGAATCTGTCATGCGAGAGTTTATTTCACTATTCGTCCATTAGGGATCAGTAAATTGATAAAAGAGTTCTCTATAATTTTGCAACGTCGTATAAATATTTGCAACCATTTCTTCGAAGTACGAACGGCGGAATGTTATAAATGGCTTGTAGTTTCCGTGTCCTGTTGTTACAGCTCCACGAGTTTCATTCCCTTTCAATAACAGAAAAATTCATACTGTTCAAATATAAAGATTTTGTTTACATTTATAAAATAAAGTAAAGATAAAGTAATGACCCTACTCTGAAAGCATGATGGGAGGATTTTTCTTGTTTAGATTGATATTAGATGAAATGGATCATTTTTCTGGTGAGTTTCCTGCAACCTCTCCGAAGTTTCCTACCAGAGCTTGACTGATTCTGAATTATTTCCAGTTCTGGGTTATGTTCCTATGATTTCTGTTTTTCATACGATGAGTTTCTGGTTCGTAACGCTGCTTCCACGATTCTATATCATGCCGACACTGTTCTGAAGGACGACGCTGGAAAAATCATTTGAAACTGGCTGATTTCGATCCAAAATCGACGATTTACGATTCTATATGTGAAGTAGATACACACATGTCATGTGAAGTAGCACAATAAAGATCATAGTCGAGAGTGGCAAGAAGCTACTCCATCCAGTTAGTCGATACAATCGCTCATCTCTCAATCACATTACTTCTCAAACAATGTTCTATGGTTAGAGTTGACTTCATTCGACCATTAAGAGCAACATCTTCTGAATTTTCGTCCTTCGCAAGAGACAGTATTTTGATTAGGTTCGATGCCATCACAATTTATGGGTACGGCAAGGGATAGAGAGAAAATAAAAATCTCGTATGCTAATATATTCCTTGATTCCTTTCAAATATTTATCAAACACAAGATATCGATCGACAAAATCATCACACTAGTATAGCTACCGTCAAAGAAAGCATCGACTTATACATTTAACTTAAGTTAATTGCAACATTTTAGTCATAGAAGAATGACGTTCACTAGCTGCCTGTCCTATCGGGTGTTCTTTGAAAGAAATAATCGAAGGATTCACCGCTATAAGTTTTCTCATTTCAGAACGTTCTATTAAGACTTGAATGATAACAGGGATGCACCAATTCCTATTTGCTGACACTAAAGATCAATCATTTGCGGTATTTGGAACCGTCAATTCCGATCGATTCTACGAATCATACAGATTCAATGTCGGTCGCTCTATTTGATGCTATTGTCAATTTTGACGAAAAAAGACTGTATAGTACGAAAATTGACCAGAAATTCATGATTTTTAGTCAATCCCGGTCAATCCTTGGATCTTTCATTCGTTTTTCATCAAAGTTGACAATAACACCAAATTAGAGCGATCATAATTGAATCTGTATAACTCGTAGAACTGATCGGAATTGACGGTTCTAAACACCGCAAATGATTGAATTTTAGTGTCAGCAAATAGGCGTTGGTGTATCCCTAAATGATAAATCGACTTGTAAATCGATTTGTATTGGGTTCGTTCGTATAACTGATAATCGACCAAGATGTCATTAAAATTCCCAAAGGTTCATTATGTCTGAAAATTGATTATTGACATGCTTAATTAATGATGAAAACCATTGATTTGTAATCATTGTAAAAAATGTAATGCGAAAAATCTCTTGCTTTTGTAATTATTTTGAATGAAAGGAAAAAAGTGCAAAATTAAGTTAATAATTAATAAACTGACATATTCTTTTATTGATATGAATAGTAAACAATACAAAAAAAATAATGTGTTAACAAAATATGCCATCAATTAATGTACATCGACAAAAACATTTGGCAATGGGACACTGTTGATTCATTGCAAACCAATTCGACACGTGTTCAGCATGACCACCATGACGACATAAACGACACCACGTAAACCATTGACTTGACATTAGGGTATATTTGTCTACAAAAAGAAATTTCAAATAGTTGAAAACCGAAAAAAAACTATTAAAAGGAGAATTCAAAGTATTAAATTCTCATCGTAAAGATTCGAGATGCTAGTCGAGTAAAACTTTAATCGACTGTTGTGATTTTCGACATTATCAATCAAAAAACATCAATTCGGTGTTCAACATAGAATATTCGAAAACAACGCAGTTTCATCATAGATAAATACAAAATAGTATGTGAAGCATGAAAAGATCTTCAGTTATTTTTCAAAATCGACTCTGATTAGCGACGGAAATCATCGATCTGGTGAATGACTCTGCTTTTGTTGCCATGGACTGGAGGGATCCTGACTTTCTAAAATTCCTCTCCTGCATCCAAACTTGAATGCGTTGTTTGATTCGTCTTAAGGATATTGAATGCTCACCTTCATTAGTAGTCAGAAGTGATAGACAGAAGGATTCATCGACATCGTGGCGTATCAACAGGATGGTAGAAAAGCAGAATCACCACGATTGATGTATAAAACAATAGCTATTCAATGGCTTCTATTGATTAATAACAATCCTAGCTGTATTTCAGTGTACTAGTCTTCTGTCGTTGAACAATGAATGTTCTAGACTACGAACATAGAATCAAGGAGAACGGAAATCATTGACATACGAACTGAAAATCAGTCCATTGAAAGAGTTCATAGATACAGGAAACGGTATCACGACGAAAGCAGTCTTACTACGATTACGATATGAACTATCATTAAAATAGACTTGTTGTGAAAAACAGTCCTAAGAAAATGATAATTTCTCAGTGAAACAATGATCGTTCTGGTATGAGTGCTTGCGTAAAATTCCAGTGAATTTCAATTCACATAATGAATCCTATTTCAGTTCTCTTTGATTTTATGCTCAACGATTAAAAGTCTATTAAAACATTCTTAACACGACCATAGACACGTAGGAAAACAAATCAAGTCAACATTTTTCGTTATGAGCTAAACTCAACAGACTAGCAATAATTGGAAACATTATTCGGTAAGATGTTTTTCAGTGCGAACCTCGAGATGAAAATAAGATTCTCTTTGATGTGATCATAAAAAGTGACGAGCTTTCGCAAGAATACGTGTAGTAACTCAGAATGATTTACAAGACATTGATCGTTATTCAGAATCATTCATCAATGAAAATCAATCGATTTCTAGAGTAAATGTTTAAGTTAGTTAGACTGACCAGGTAGTGGTTCATATGCGTAGGAAGCATCTTCGATGTATGTTGTCAAACTCATCATACATATTGAACAACGTGGCAAAACTTGACGGCATTTAGCACAAACCATTAGCTAAAGAATTCGAAGTAAATTTAAAATCAAGATGAAAATTTAGGTATACAACCATGTCTGAATTAGGTGTTTGATAAGCTGATGAAGATGATGTTGATACTCGTGTTGCTATTAATGGTTGAGATGGCCGATTATTAACTTTCGTCGTTATCGTTGGAATAGGTGTTGGGTTCGAATTGGTGGCAGATCCGGTCGCTGTTGAAGTTTGACCGGATAGTCCTTGACTGACTTCGAGTGGTGTTTGACAAAAAATACATGAAAAATGCTGATTTGCAGTTGCTAAACGATCCGAATAATGCCGACGATAAGGCGTTTGACCTGTTACATGACTTCTATATATATCGAACTCAGCACGATCGTTCCACAGTTGAAGTTCATCGAGAAGAAGTCGAAATCTAAATGAATGGTAACTTGATCATGTTATCAATGGAATCAACCTATACGAACCCTTCAATCCACTCTTGAACATAAGGGCACTCTTGACAAACATCTTCTGACACATAAATACCAAATAATGCAGCTGTACGAATATCACTTGTTTGGTCAAGATATTTCTGTATTAGTTCGCATCCACTTTGCCGTAGTCCTATTGACAAAAGTTAATTTTTATTTATTTGAACCAATAATAATAGAAGCAATTTTATTGGAGGAGGCAACCGAAAAGTAATCTGGGAACATTTTACTAAATTATGAAAAAATATAAACAGTAGAATTTGAAAAATGAACGAGGTCAAGACGGAGGGGCAAGCTTCACTCAACTATTCTAATGACTTTTTATTGAGACTGTACACTTGGTAGAATAAAATGAACAACGTCGAGAGAAATAGAATTCATACTTTACTGCTTTGCCGATCTTTGAGTTGAATGCATCCGCTTTGTCGTTTCTCTCCGAAACGATAGAAACATGTTCTAGCTTCTCAGTCATGTTTCAGACCCTATTTAATATCGGAAAAGAAGGATTGTGCAAGTAGTACTATTCGGACGGTCTGTGGAACTTCTCAGAATTGTGTCATAGAACAATAATGGAAGTCCTGTGAGAGCTGTCTTTCATGCATTGAATGTCTCACAAGAGTCTATTGTTTCAACTAGAGTTGTCTGACCCAAGTTCAATGCAAAGATAAGATCGAGCCAAGCTCGCCTGTGTTTATGACGACACGAACACAAGCCACATGGAGACCGGCACATGCAGAAAAAGGAAGATCATATAATCACGCCAAACAATGTATTTCTAAATGGTTTCGACGTCTGCGTGTGTGGATTGAGAGGAAAGAAAACGCTAGAATTAAACTCTAATTTTCTTTGAGATTCACTCGTAGATACTAATTACGTTCTTTTTTGTATTGTACCGATATACAAGCACAGTTAGTCGTCAATTGTTTCATGTTATCTTTTCCACTTTTAGCTGTTGTCAACGACTTCACGAAGAATGAAGCATTTCTACTTCGCTCGGAACACTTTCATTCTCTATTAGTTTCATTGTTCACGACGAAGTGTTCGGACATTATCTTCGGTACGTAAAAAATCTTGCACACTGTTTCTATTTCTCTAGAACTAAAGTTAAATAATGTTCCATAATCTAATTAATGCAACTGACACTTTAGCAACCTCGGAAAGATTGCTCATCTAAGATCAGATTTAACGCAGAACTAGTTCGATGAGAAATAATCATTTTTAAATAGTCAACAGCGTTCATCCTCAAAAGCAGTAAATTTGAATGAAGTATGTTGCGCGAAACATTCGATTCGAAATTCGAAATGAAATCAACGATTCTCGATGATGTTAAGTTGTTGAACAACGCCTTAGGGTAAAATAGAAATAGAAAATAAGCAAACCTGTAAGAAGAATTCCTTGCAAATCTCCCTTTTCTCGACTTTCATCAGCTAATTTATCCAATTTTTCGTACAGACGTTGATCATTTAAATATCGAGCAGCAAAAGCAACTTTATCATTTAGATCTAATTGCTCATCCTGGTAGAAGAAAATCGAAAATATAAATCAATAGAAGAGAAACAACGACAATACAAGAACGCATTCATATTGAAGATCACTTCCGTCTTGTGTAAGAATAAATGCGAACATAGCACGAACATAAGGTCGCTGAAATAATTTTGTTACTGACGAAAATTCATTGACTAATGTTTTATCATCATTCGTCGTTGATGTTGCTCGAATTGAACCGACCAATGCAAGAATCAATGTTGCCAATTCCTCTTTTCCACCTAGACATTGTTTTTTCATTATTCAGTTATTTAGAAAATAAAATAAAAACCTCGTTGAAGCCCTTCATTAAGTACTTCTAGTGCTCGGTTGATGTTCATTTGAAATATATAAAGTGCAGCTACTTTTTCAAATTCATCTTGTTCTAACAACAATGACATACGATCATAACCAGTTGACTTGGAATCGACATTTGGCCAGCCACATTGTTGAGCTACGATTTGTCTATTCAAATCACTTTTATTAGAATGCATTCAAAAAATGTCATCTGAAAATCAACGATCATTGTAGTAGAATCTCGCTCTTTCTTGACGGTTCCCGTTCATTGGGGTTCGAAGAAAATGCTGCGCTTGATCAAGTTGCAACTTTCCAGGCAGATATTGCCACAAACTTAAAGAAACACGTAGGACAGAAAACAAAATCGATTTTCCAGTCGATATTTACGCGATTCCTGAAAAACAATTGTTATCCGTAGAGCTGCGCACAATGATATATTTACGAGCTGTATTTTTGAGATACTCAACGTGTGTATTCCAGAGATAATTTTCACTATTGTCAAAATTCTCTTTTTACTTTTATACAACAAGACGAAACCCTATGCATTGACCTCTAAGTCGCAGTTGTTGCCTTTCGAATTCGTATAAATTCACACAGAAAAGTCAACAAGGAAAATAGTCGATTTTAAATTCGAATGAAATGACTAACTGTCGTTGGCAAAATTTCGAACCTGATCGGACTCAACTTGAGTGAAATTGTCAATAGTTCAGGATGAGAAATTTCATGTTTAGTAAAAGAATTAATTAGATGTATGAGAATTCTGCTTCTGAAGGAACAGAAACCTATGTTGCATATTATTTTCCACGCACGGTTGAGCAGTCAAAAACGTATGATCATACGTATACTTTGTATCTCTATGAAATTAGTATGTGTTCCAGAATGTCGTGGAATAGATTTCGACGCTGACTGTTGCGTGATTTATTGTCCGGCAGAAACATTATCAAAATAAAGATCGTCAATAGACATGTCCGAATCTATTATCAATCAACTCTTCAATAACGTTTGATTTGACTATATCAATGCCGAAGAAGAAGATTCAAATGATCACAACAGTACTTCATTATTACGCGAGACATACATGACTTAGTTGAGGATGTTCATGTCAAGCTATGAATGCTATAGTATATTGATTGACACAATCCTAGAGAGTGGTACCCTATTATAAAAGGTCTTGCGAACCCCATTCCGCTAGAAGATTTGGTTATATTCACTAAGATTGTCAGAAGAATCATTTCGACGAAGAAAAAACAAAACGACGAGACTCGCCGAATATCCCAGACAGTAGAAAAACCTCTTCCGACGACTTCTAGTTTTAACATAGTAAAGTCGGTAGATCTCTTTGTTCTGTCTGAAGTCGTTGGCACACACTTGTCTCAAATCAAATCATCGTGAGTAGACGCACTCACTCGATATTCTAATTGCAGATCTGAAATTCTATACTTGACTTGAACTATGCACACGTATATTACGCTCTTGTGATAAAAACGAGTTTTTCCAATAACTATTGATAAAAAATGTCTACAAAGCGATTATGACCTGTAGATCCTATTGAGTAGGACCCAATAAACTCTTGTTTGATACAAAGAGATGATTATATATTCATTATTAGAAGGTCCCTGCAAATATTGCCGAAGAAATGTATGAGCTGCGCTTTTCACCATCATCTTCTTACTTCTTCGAAACGATGACTGAAATCAGATAAGTAAATTATGGTTCCGAATCTGGATCTTCATGGATCATGGGCCAAATGAAAGTGGGAGAAGAAGGGGGAGGGGATCACTCGTTGACGAGCTACATTCGTTGATAATTTTAGACTTTGGGTTAAATTCGAGTAGATTAATAATACTTTACCTTTCTGTTGAGTCATAAAGAGTTTTAGTCGATGTTGAATTTCCTACGGTCGACCATGATTGATGTATTAACATAGTTGTTGATGATGGTTGAGCTTCTAATTGAAAAGAAAAGCATCAGCTAAAAAGCAAGCAAGGATTTCTTAGTCACCTCTCAATGTGTCAATGACTCCCATGAATGAATATGGATCACGATTTATGCTGGAAGCTGAATCTGTAGAAAAATAAAATAATAAACTAAAAAGACGAGAGCATCATCTTGACAAACTTTTAATCCATCTCTGTATTTGTTCGATAGTTGACTGTGTTTCTTTTGACATCCATTTTAGATCCATTTGAATTAACTTAAATAGTAATATAGAAAAATCGAATAGAGAACGCGATGTTCGATTACTTCTGTATTCGGTGTTGATTGTGATAGTGTTATATTCCTCCTATCATTTTGTATATTTGATAAATCATAGGTAAAAAGAACTTTGGAGGAAATTTGTGATTGATCTTGATGAATGACAGATGGATGAATTTCGTGATCATTGGTCCACAAAAGACCATTTTGAGGTGAATAGCACTAAACAAATAAAATTGTGAATACAACGAAGGCAAAAGACGAGAAAAGCCGACGACGTACAATACTTGACTTGGATGGAATAACGTAATCAAAATATTCTTTACCGCCAAGTAAAACAAGTCGATGTTCATCGAAATAATTCCAATCGAATGATGCTAAACCAATTCTATAGCGTTGAATAGGACCTTATATTAAACATTTCAACATTTTAAACGTAGAGAAAGAATTCATTTGAAACTCTACATTGCAGAATTCGATGAACAAAAGTATCATTGTCCTGATTGTTATTTGTTGACACGGATAAAACATGAAATTTCGGAGAATCTCGAATGCAGTAGCCAAGTTGAGACGATCTAAATTATTTTACGTAAGTAAAAAAATGGTCAAGGTCATGTAAATATTGCTTCGTTCGATGCATCTAGAGGTAAATTTTTCACTCTACCACCTAAATCCTTCCGTAGTGATTTGAGTACACGAAATTAAGAAAAATAATTTTTCCCATTCATTTTTAGAGGATACTGTTTTACTTCGTTGCGAAATGATGAACAGTTCACACAAGGGTTCGTTCCTTTGCAATTGAAAATACTATTTGGGATTAGTTCTTCATCATGTAAGTTATTTTAATGTACTTCAATAATTATAATTCAATCAAACTATTTCTCTTCATGAATACCCCTCAAGTGAATGAGAAATCGAATGCATTTCAATCGGAATTCGGGGTGACACTTGATGCTATTTTAGAAACTTAGAGAAATTCTAAACGCTTCTCCATAGAGAATCTTCAACGTTCACGAGGACGATGTCGGCGACACTCATTTCCATTAAATGTCTTCTTTAGAGATTTGATCAACCCTACAAGCAATGTTACATAATCAAGGTACTTTCTTTATATCTGTCATCTCATGCATTAAAATCAATTTTATTTTTAGAAATATTTCAAGCATAAAGATACTCACACATAATTATACACAAAACTAAACGGAATTTCCTTTATTTTCCATCACATTCTAGTTTTATGAAATTTGTGCATTTTAAGTGGCTATTCGAATCTGATTAGTAATGAGTGATACTCCTTACTAGTTAGATACTACAGCAAGCGACAATCGTGAATTCAAGACATAAATAGTGAACTGAGTCATCTTTTATTGTATTACTATCGCAAATCGATCGATTTATCATAGGAATTTATCGGACATTATCCATCTGTTAACGATGAACGACACTAGCTAAAGGCATCAACATTCACTCGGCACAGTTAACTTTTGAAAAAAAACTTGAAATCAATGGATCATTTTAGACAACAGAAGAGTACATTTGTTAGACAAGTCTTCAGAATCTAAACTCTTTCGCTTTCGTAGATCTTAGAAAAACAAACGATGATTTACTTTCCGTAATCAACATGACTCATTAAGCATTCATTCTCGCACGAATCCTCTCGCCGTCAAATACGCGAGTGGGGATCGATTGTAAACGGTAAATATCTTCGCTCGGATTCTTTGAATGATGATAAAGACAAAGTTTTTTTATCTCAGCACATGAAAGAGTTTCTAAAAAGGCATGTTTATGCGATCTTATCTTCTTGAAGATTTCACTGTCGATGCAATCTTAGAAAGTCTCATCATACTTTCTAATCGTTATAACATAGAATTAGAGAGATACTCACCCACTTCTTTCAACATGCTTACGTAGGTCTATGCTTTAAAAGAATTTATTGAAAAAATAATCGAAACAACGAATCGCAGTCAAATGAAAACAAGACTAAGGTTCGATTTCATTCGTATTTCCCTAAGTCTTCAAGGTAAACACTTATCAAGCAGTTTACATGTTTCAGAGAAATTTTTTGTCATCGATGTTTGTCAGTCAGATATTCTCAAAGAACTGGTCGCGGTGGGCGATGTAGGAGAAAGGGGTGCAGGGGGAGGGGGCCGAGGTAGCATAAGATAAGAATACGGTGCAGATCATGTTTCACAAGACAAACGCAAACTTTTAGTAATAAAACAAACCCAGTTCGATTCCATGAAAGTTTAACAATTGGCTCGTGTTCTTCTCGAACAATGAATGGTTTTTCATATGCACGAATATCGTAAACGTAAACTGTTTTCTAAAATAAAATGTCATATACCAGTCGCTTTTCTGCAAAATAGAAAAAACCTACTTCAATGCTTGACGCCAAGTATCGTTCGCTTGTGTCACAGCATAAATTAAATGGAGCTTTTGTTACAAATGAAACAACAGCAGATGATGCAACTGTATAAAAACAAATATTTGTCTCAATATAAAATAAAACCTTTCTGTTTATCCGAACTAGTTTCTCTTTTCAATTAGAAAGTATTAATTAAAGCACAGATTTATGATAATTAGCTACAAGAAGGAAACATAATCAATGTTGAACAGAACAGAATTACGAATAACTAATAAATAGTACTCGAATTGATTTGAAACTATACAATTTAGCCGATTTTAGTTTATTTCAAAGACTTGTTCTTTGGGAAAAATCAGTAGAGATCATCTACGTTTGGTCGGGGTCTATTAAAATGACTGAAATTTAAATCGACGAACTGTTGAGAAGTTTTTTCAAAAAAAATGAACTAAATGTTATTTACAATCTAACGAAACTCGAACACTTATCAATAACGAGCCTTGCAAGATTTTGATTAGGGCATTTTCCCTAGTCAACTATTCTATGTAATCGTTCGATCCAATCATACTTCGTTGAAGTTTCTACTAAGACTTCTTTAAACTGATTTGTATGGAGTGGGGAGAGACAAAAAACTATTTTAACATCTAGAAACAAATCAATCTTTCAAACTGTTAATATCGCCTTGTCAAGTTGCTTTCGTCGAACCAAGTAATAAAATTAAAAGCAAATAATTAGACGCATTCTGCCGCCTTTGATTTATCTCATTCTTCAATATTCATCGAATAGAAATGAAGCAATCGTCAGAGACATGTATCTATTTTACTCTATTTCAGCGGTTTAAAAATGTTCAGTTTTTGTCATCTGTTGAAGAAACTATCTGAAACCTACGAGAAATTAATGACCATAGAAGATGGAACCTCCAGGCTCAAGTGGTAACAGAGCCCAGGATTTAGTTAGATTTTATTCAACAGATCAATATTCTATTCTTGCTCTACTAACCGATGAAGCCAAACCTTGCCTATTGTCCGGTATCGATTAATGTTTATGAGCTATTCTATACAGAGGTACCATCAGGTATGCTTAAATTCGTATCTATACTAGGCACGGTCAGGCCAAATTTTTCACAGATTCTACTTAAGCTTAAGCCCAGCACAGATTGAAACTGTTCGGTTAACAGCGGTAGTGACTGCTTATGAGCTGGCTGCTGTTCATTAACTTCGATGGACTACACCACATCAAAAGCAAATTGAGACAATAGTTTTTCTACTATCTAGACTCATTCTATGATAACTGGAAACGGTTCATCTATCATGTTCATCAATCAAGTTTTACATTATTCCCCTTTCTAGCTGACTTTAGTCGAGAAACGAGTCGAAACAGTGAGAAAGTATGAATTTTTTATTAATTGGAACATTTAATTATTTCGCAGCTTTTGCCGATGTATTCTGAACTGTAAATAAAGAGCAAGAGTACACGTCAAACTAATGGAAAGCATCCGTTTTGCTCCTAAACCAAACTGCTGGAAATTCTGTGCAAAGTTTTTAAGGAAAAATTATGAAGAAAGTTTGCCTGTTGTTTTATGGTAGACTTCATGTTTTTTATTTATTTTCTAACCATTACATAGAAATAAATATCTATCTAGTTTTATTAGACATTTCACTAGTCCATCTTCTCTCGAGCCAATCAATGGAAAGCTTTCAGAAAAGAATCAAAAATTTTCGTAAAAATATTTATAGACTCTTTAGTTGAATTTACTGTAAAGCTAATCAAATGCAGCAGAAGTGAACGGCTAACACTGTTTTATAGCTTATCAATTATTGGCATGAATACAAGTATTGCGTTGAACCTGCACGAATGGGCATAGATGACTCTAGTAGAATTTATCGCCGTATCTTGCGTCATATTCTTTTACTTCAAAGGTACGTTGAAGAGTTTTAATAGTTATTCGGGTTCCCTTCTTCTCTGCTGAGCTTTACTTGAGTTTCCCCAATCGGATAAATCGTGTGTTTCCGAGAACTGAAAGAAACAACACGATGTCTCAACAAGTGACCCAGAAACAGTATGTGTGTAAATGTGAACAGACACAGTCGTATCTTATGAATGCGGTTGAGGAGAAGAACGTGATCATGAAGGATAATAAACGCATCCAAGCAATCGTTCATTATTAGACAGTTTAACATCTTCTTAGACTTATCTAATATCGTGGCTATCTGACATTCTTCTAATATTTACGCAGAAATTTGCTCGTCCTATTTCGTGAATCATTTAATATTTTCGATTGTGATGACCTCGAGACGTTGCTGACTACGAATTTCGATGTGTAGATTAAGAGAATACCAGCGCGTGCATCAACATTCTTGGCAGATTCTATGTAAGTATTTAAACCCAGAAATAATCTGAGTAATAGTTACGCATCGCATTTCTCGGTTCGCTTGCAGCGAATGAATATGACTCATGGCGTATTTTGTACCACTTTCTTTGTATCTAATCTATGCAACGATCGATCACTAGATTCGCGTCCTTGCAATGAAAGTAACGATTGAATTTAATGATTGATTGAGTTCGACTATTATTCTCTTGATCACGTTCGTGCGTCGTATTACTTGAACGGTTATCGTTGGAAATAAACTTGAAAAATCTGAAAGAACACTTACCACGTGGATCATAGATTCTCGTATATCTTGTATTATGATGTGTAGCACATGCAGCAAACGAGCGTTCGTTTGGTTTTAACCATGCTAACGAATGGCATTGTTCATTTGAACCAAAGTCGAATACCGGTTTCCAAACTTGCTGAGCAGGTATATACATATCCAATCGTTTATATTCTTCCATATTTGACGTTGATGATGACGATGTTCCTGTTAAATGATGGGATGACGACGATGACGATGTGCCATTATGATTTATATCCCATATTGTTAAAGAACTATCAGAACGGCTTCGCTCGAAACCTGAGAGAAGCTAATAAAAGACAAAGTTTCAAATAGATTTCAATCCACAACGACGACAAAGCAAATTACTAAATTTGGAATTTTCGGATTCCAAATGAGTGCTACACATGATCGGCCTTGTTTCACATCGAGTACTTAAATAAAACAAACTTTGATTATTTTCTTAAAAACGAATTCTCATCAATAGACCTATTTTTCCTTGACTCAACGGATCTAATCGATCTTTGACACTAAAACGAGAAATCGTTTGAAAAACAATTCCGATTGTGAAGCATCGATGTGATGAAATGCAGACAAACTTTTCGAAAATAATTCTTCCATTCGGTTGCCCGATAGCGAAAACATACGGGTATTCTTTTGATGGCCACCATGCGCAAGACTAGAATATCGAATTCATTTGGTTAAAGAAAACCACGAGTCATATTCATATTCACTTTAACATTATTTTTTTCATGCAACGGATAATTAAGACTTGTTGTTTTCTTGTTCGTTCCACCTGAAAGACATTTTCCACTTTCTCCACTTAACGGTCGATCGAATGTGTGAATTATTATTTCAGCACCGATTTCGGCTAATTGATTTCGGTCATTCGGTGAACAATGAATTTCAGTTTTTTGCATCTAAAACAAAAACTTTATACTCAACCGATCAGTCGCTTGACTGAAGCAAAGCAAAACAAAACAAAGTTGAAAATAATTAGACTAAGAAGATTTCGACTCGTTTTTTTTATCGTGAAAATCATAGAGACGTTGTTGATCTTCAAGAGATATTCCATAATTGAATCGAGCAATCGATGGAGAAAGGCGATTCGATACCATTTCATCGTAACTTTTAGATTGTTCAGCATCAAAATGGTTCAACCAATCACCAACTTGACCTGAAACGAGAGTCAGACGACATTATTTAAGTTGTTTGACAATTCAGTCGATCTAGAATTCGTGTCTTTTGTCATACGATCGAAACACGAGTTGTCTATCGACATAGATCTCTTGGAACTTTGCAATATTCAAAACAAGTTTCTACTTCAACTAATATCATCAAAAGGGAAACAACGACTTCGCTTTGCTGTGTAAATCCTATGCCAATATGAAATATGAAGATCATCGCTTCACAAAATGTTTTTGCTCATGTTCGATTTCATTGTTCTCGTAGTGATCAACCATGTCGAACTAGATCTAAACAGTTGAATATCGTAGTCGATACGTTGCCCCATTGGCGAGTGTAGTTTGCATCGGTCGCCTAACTTGATTTCTATTCATTCCCGAATCGAATTGCCAGTCGAACAATCGGAATGCGATTAAATAAAACAATAAATGATTTCGTCCATCTAGAATTCGGTGATGCATGAACAAAATAGGAATGATTCAGCCAATTCAATAGCAATAATAGAACTGTTCACATGATTGTAACGATGAGAAACTCTCTCTTGGAATCTTCATTCCCTTCGAAATTTTTATTGGATCAGAGAAAAGAGTTCTACGTTAAGACCAGTCTTTTTATATCCGATGGAGACTCGATTGAAAAGCTTTCTGATTTTCATTTGATACGCTGAACTCCGACAAACGTAATTAATTTATGGACTATCAATTTTTAATACGACGGAATATCGCTTTTCAATTACCGTTTGCGTCGAACTTTAACTAGAAAATGTTTTTATCATCTTAGCATGCCACCTGTAAGCTAAAAGACATCTCGACCAAATTCATCCAAGCAAATAGAGTTTGATGCTGATTCAATATTTTCATTTACAGTTGATTTCTATACGAGAAAAATAAATCAATGTTCGACTTTCGTCTACTGACACGAAGGAATATTCTCATAAGAGCGAAATAATTTAACTTTCTCAGAACATTTCAGTAAGTCATTGACTGATTCGAACTGAACACAGAAGGGTGGACATCTATGGAGTTAAGCATTCATAGAGTACTTCTTAGTAAAGGAGAAACGAGCTGGAATATGGTTAACGAGGCCTTTCTCTCTGCATAGTGAAACTTTTCAGAAGATTAGGCAGTGTTCATATCTGTATGGATGCGGTCGCAATTAACTATCGTAGAAATTCTTTGAATTGAAAGACGAAAATTCTTCGAAAAACTGAGACTCGGTCTCTACCGATAAACAACAATCCTTGATTTCCTGGAATCATTACTCACGTGATATACTATTCAGAAGGTCAACGAGTCAGGTACAACGGATGACCGACCACGCAGGCTGACTACGGACGAGGACAAAGCACTCGAACTTTGTGTTCAATGAGAGAACAATGAAAAATCTTTCTCATAAACGACGTCAGCACATCGGTCGACGCGTATTTTGATAGACAAAAGAAAACGAATTCAAATGAATCAGTTACAAGAGTCCTTTTTTTAATCCTAGGCAACACCAATTTTACGACTGAAGCAGAAAGATGGAGATATTCGAGTAAGAAACTGCCAAAACGATCAGTCAACCGCCTTTAATGTGGCGGAAAAAAGGTTATGAAGCGAAAACCGTCAAATATAACTCGATTCGACTGGTTTCCGCACGAATGATAGTACAAAACACTGGCTTGACCAGTGTAAATCATGAGAAGAGATGAATGAAGGCTCGATATTGAACTTTCGTGAAAAATGTCAAAGAGAGAATAGATTAACTCTTCATAGTAATACTTTTGCATCTTTCACAATGTCTTCTATTTCCATTAGTTTCGTTTCCACTTTTATCAACGACAAAAGATAACTTTAAACAATCGGGAATAACACCGAAGTATCGTCATGTTTATCGAGAGCGTTAACAAACAGTAACCGATTAGGATGAACGTCTGCGATATTCTCTGTAAGATAGATTTCTCTCCACAGCATCTACCTCCATTAATCAGGCTTATTCGACCTGAACTAGTTTTCTATGTCTCTTGGCAAATCGATTGCTGGGAATTTCTCCGAATTTGAAAATTATGCTGGCTCAATTTTCTCCTAATACGGAAGACACTGTCGAATTTTACAGAATTTCGGATGGATTTCTTCCATGTTCTGAACTCAATGCGGTACCCTCTGCTTAAATCAAAAGAAAAACTATGGGGGCAATCACTTTACGTGAGAGAACTCAATTTTTAAGAACGTACCATTATCAGAAGTACGGATGGATTCTAGAGGTGAACCAGCTTCTGTCGATCATCATTTACACAAATATAAGGAGATACAGAGGAAAGCTGCTCTGTTCATATCACTATTATCTTTCGTGTCAGTTCTGAATAATCTGCATTGCTCATTTCATTGTGGTTGTCATCAACTTATTCTTGAATTCCTTTCGGGTTTCATTCATTAACATATATCAAGTGCCTTGAAAGAAACTAGAAAAGAACGTCTGAGTTGAAATCGAAAAATCAATCTGATTCGTCTGATCGTTATCGAACTGCTTTCATGGGCATTTATGCCGGAATATTCAACTGAAGTGATCCTACGCTTTTTCACGGATAAATGAGAAGCCAAGATAAATCGTTACGAACCTTTTCTTAAAAATGAAAATGATTTATTAACAAAACCCCAATCTCGAAACCAATTGTAATTAACTCTTGGATTTTTTCTCATTGAATCAAATGAGCACCATTGTTCAAGTTTATCTAATTGTTGTTCGGTTAATTCTTTATCCTTTCCTAGATAAGCAGCTAAACGGCGAACAGTTGGTCGAAAGTTCTATGAACAAATGAATTTGAATTCAAGAGCAAAGCCAAACTCGTCAACGTACCGTAACGAGATCTTCATAGGCAACGAAACATATTGAATCATCCATAGCATGATAATCGTTCAGATGTCGCCACCAAGGTGCATAGTAAACTAAAATCAAGGACGAAGAAGTCATCGAATTTCAGTGCGATGAAGAACTATATGTGAAAACCTTCGTCGATCAGAAACGATTGAACGAACTGATTCCACGGACCGGAATAAGTTAATTCAATATTAATTGAGCGTAGAAAATGAAACAACGATACGGTAACATCTTTCGGATTTCTATAAACATAAATAACTTTTGCTTTTCTAAATGATTCATTGAAAAATTCGGGTGGCAAATGTGTTTTTAAAAATCTTGTTTTATTCGTTTGATTCGATGACAATTGTTCAAGATTAATCGTCGGCCATTCGAGAAATGAATATCTTTCGGAAATATCAATTTTCTTAGCTGATTCATAATCGAAATTCGTTTGAATTAGATAAACAATTTCTTGTATTAAAGTTGTTCCTGATTTCGGAAACGCTGCACAAATACAATCCGATTGATTAAATTGAAAATGTTTTAATTTACTTAATTTTCCAATAATTTGCTCGGGCAAAAGATAATTTCCAACGACTGCAGCTTTGTGTTTAAAATAC
Organism: Rotaria macrura; assembly: GCA_900239685.1. Taxonomy (NCBI): domain Eukaryota; kingdom Metazoa; phylum Rotifera; class Eurotatoria; order Philodinida; family Philodinidae; genus Rotaria; species Rotaria macrura. The sequence goes on along the minus strand of OENT01000220.1, from coordinate 102,410 downwards.
TTTAAATCCATCCAAATCGGTTTAAGTTCATCATCTATTTGTTTGTCTTGTTGAAATCGCTTTTGACGACGCTTATACCAAACCGATGTTGCTATAACTGCCATGATTCCCGTGGTTATATTCACGACACGAAATGCAGTGCGCATTCTCAAAATCGGTTTTAGTTTTGTTTCTTGTTCCGCTGTTAGGTTGTTTAAATTAATTCCGCGCTTTTCTAAAACTTTTTTTGCTTGTCGGGCATGTTGAAAATGATAAAGTAGATTTTTAAAAAGATTTTCTCTTGACGACGAAAGACTAAATCGGCGATTATTTATTTTATTTGGAATGAATCGTATCGAACATAAAACGAAATTCATTATGATCTAAAAAATTACTTTTAATAAAAAATTTGTCACAAAGTTGTTTCTTGTTCACTGTGGTCACCGGCATCACTATCTACTTGTTCTAAATGATAAACAGTGAAACGATGATTTGTCTTTTTCAGTGTGTGTAATTTATAGATTGAACCGAGTGCGCCGAAACTCATATCCTTATTTAAATAGTAAACAGTTGAAATTCTCGAATGCAGCAATGCCATTGCACACATAATACAAGGCTCATCTGTTAAATAAATCGAACAACCATTTAACAAATAAGCTTTCTTTTCTTTTTTTTCAATGAATTTCTCAATGAGATTTTCTCTTGAATAAATTGAATTCGCTGCTAGTAAATCAATGGCAACCATCGTCGAATGTTGTAATGGATGCTGATCACGATAGTCACGACAAGCCACGAGCGGAATGCCATTTTCATTATCAGCAATAATTGCACAACGAGATTCTTTGTCATTTTCTTGAATTTTCTAAAAGTTGAAAGCATGAAAAAAGGAAACATTTTCTTTTGTTTGTTTTCAGTGAAGGAAAATTTCAAAACCTGAAATAAATCAAGAATGAATTCATCGTGCTCTGTGAGATTTTTATTTAATATTGATTGTTCAAGAATCTTATTTTCGCGAAAAGCAATATTAGGCCAATGTTGATTTAGGCAAATATCATACTGCCATTTAAATAAGCAGGGAGTTTGTGGAACGTTTGTTAAGCGTGTTTCATTTTCAAAATACTTTCCAAAATGATCGCTGTCAATAGTTTTGTCACATGACGATGGATACAGAAGAATATCTAAATGATCTTTGTTCTGATTCAATCGTTTGACATGTTTCAATGAACTCGGCCATGGATAAAAATTATTTAGAAATGATAGAATATCTGCTGTTGAACGACGATCTTTAATACGAGCAACAACCATCGATTGAAAATTTGGTAAATGAGAATAATCATCGTCAACAATCGGATGCCAACGACGTTTTATTAATGATGATGACGAACAGCAAAGGCGTTTAGCAGGAGAAGTCATCTGAAAATAAAATTGTTAATTACGAAGAAAAAAAGGGTGATCCACCGCGTCTTAATTGACGATCATAATCTTCTGCTGAAAACGTTCCTTGAATTTTTTCAAAATTCGGATTAAATACAGAATAAGCACTTAATTGATTACGTCGACGATGAGAACCTAAACTTGACCACAATAGATAGAGAAGAGATGTAATAAAATAGATTACGCCAAATTCAAGGCGAACAAATATTAATAACAATGTTAACCAAACCAAGAATTTCAGTAAGATTATTTGCCAACTATTCATAGACTCTTCTCGGTGTTCTTCTTCCTCTGCCTTCTCTAGCTTTTTTGCAGAAGATTTTCTCGGGATCGAGAAAACCGGCAGCATTGATACAAGACGAGTATTGATTTCATTCCAGTTGATCCAGGGCTTTTTTCGTGTATGTATCTTACGGAATTCGGCTAATTTAGATTCCATATTTGTAATTAAATATTCAAGAATTATCAGCAGGTTAAATTTGAAGGAAGGAAAGGAAACGAATGCTAGCCAAAGAACGAGCGATTCGCATGGCAATCGGATGATTCGATCAGCATCTACCAATGGAAATATCTTCTATCGGAATCCACACACATCGAATTGCAATTCGGTATTTATAGTTGATTTTTTAGACACGTTTTTCCAATTAAATTTAAGAAAAGGTTAAATCCGAAAAAGTAAATACACGATAGGAATCAATTTTTGAGAGATGTCGCTACATGATTACTAACACATACACATTCAATTGTTTGTAGAATTATTTTATCATTATTCAGAAAACTTACGAAAAATTTTTGTAGATAAGGTAATCGTTAACCAAAGTGATCTACTTTAAAAATAAGCGTGCACGTCCAGAACGACTGATCCGATAGGTGTACCTGTTGGATTTCTTGGGCCCCGGCGCAAACTCTTCAGCACGCACGTTGAGTTCTGGGTGATATTCATCAATAACAATCGAGTATCTAACCGGGGATACGAATGATCGTTTTCATTCATTTACAATCTTTACATAATGAGAATCTGAAAACGGATCTAAAAGTAAGTCATTTTGTTTTTCGACCACCATTTATTCATACGTAGTGTTTCTTACATCAACGCGCACTAAATCTATAAGTAGTAGAACAATGATTACTATAGTCATGCTACCTAACTTGCATGAAGAGGACATCGATTATAAATATTTCACTTGAATCAGTAGACTAAGTTTTTAAGTGGAATAACCCAGGTCGATCAAAACGGACCACCGTAAACGGTCGTTACAGTATCGTAAACGGTCGTTTTTATACCGTATACCACGGTTAAACGACCGTATTAAGCCGTATTGTGGCGTTTTAACAGTTTCCGTATTACGGCAGTACACGGACACCGTATATACGCCGTAAAACCCTCGTAAAGGCAGCGTAATACTATCTTATTCTATAGAACATACGGCCGTATGAATGACCTTGTTAAAACGGGATAATACGACGCCGTAAAGGGCCGTATTCTCATCGTATACGACCGTTTACGGATCGTTCTGTTCGACCTGGGGAGTGGATGTTGAAATTACACATATTTGATTTGGTACTCCACAACAGTCTACCCTTGTCTAGACTACATTACGGTTGTCTGAAGTTCACTTTGAGAGAAGCATCTATATGAGGGAAACGTTTGGGAGAAAAGGCTCAGAAGTTTTATTTATTGAAAATTTTTCCATATCAAGTTGAATTAAGGTTTTTCCTGATAGATTTTTTTCTCCTAGTGCTTTTCTTTTCTCGTATCTCTCTTTCAAATTCTTAAAATATTACTTTAACACTGCTTCACATTCATATCAGACGACACACGACTGATATACGTAAGGCATGAGCACTAGAACTTCACTCAAGTGAAAGTGCGCTTGCCCGTTCATAATTATCTATGGAACATGCTTTATATAATCCTAATAAAATGCGATAGGAAAACTTCTCTGAAGCATAGAGATACGAAAATCTAATATCCCCGTTTCCTCAACCGTTTGCTCTGGGTATCGAGTGCCGGAAAGATTGACACGGGCGCAGGATTCAACGCTGTAAAACATCATTCAGTTCTTCCAACGTATAGAAAAAACGAATGTGCTCAATTGAGTAAGATAAATATATCCTTAAATCTCGCAACTGACTATTCAGCAGCTGAGTAGGATGAACTTCGTCTAGAAAACCAGCAAAGAGCGGATTTTTCATCTAATTTATCGTTCCCAGGTAGTGGCATTGGCAGAAAATTGCGACTGAGCCCCCTCTCCTTTCAAAGTGCTGTGACCTGTTTCAGATACAATAAATCGTTTTGAGACTTCCTTAGATTTGAAAATGCACGATGCTGCTCTTGCTTTTAGTCATGCAACTTTCGTTGTTTCGATGAGAACGGTGGAAAGAAAGATGAAATGGTACTCGTTTTTGAAGCTTTAGGCTTCATTAATTTGACTTGAATATATTTTTAAAATATTTAAATTTATCCTTAGTTTATCAAAGGGAGCATTAGTCATGATAGATACATGGAATACTAGTTATTGCGCTTGATATGAATTCGTTTCAGGAATGAAAAGGTTGCTCTCTATTACTAAATATTTAATGGAATATACAACTTCAATAACTCAGAACTCCATGCGCAGTATTATTCATGGTTGGTATTCATTTTTATTGGAAACATTTGCACAGCAAGTTGAAAATCAGGCTGTTGGTGCACAGAAGTCTGTCGATGGGATTGAATCATACTTAGCCTCACATCAGCGACGCCACTATTTCCAATGGCAATGTACGAAATAGTTTATTCAGATCATTGATTCAGATATTTTAGGATGTGGAGTGTGGATGTTACTGAAGATTGATCTCTCGTTGATAATTACGCAGGTACATAATTTATATGTTCCGCACTCATAATCTTGTCAATACTCACGCGTTGTCTCTGTGTGTAGTTTTTGGTCTAATTTGATGACACTTGGCAGTCTAATGAGAGCTTAGTTGATTCCGACATGTCCTCCGTAAACAAGTATCTCTTAAATATCCATAGGATAACTCACTGTCACATGCACATACATGCCATTGCCCTAAGCTCGTCCACCCCTCAATCTGAGGCTTCCATTGAGTGATCATCAGGCACTTCGTACTCAAAACAAAGCCGTTCTCGTGATTACAAAATGCAGCACAACTGTTGATTCTCGATTGCTTTTTATTCATGATCTTTCATCGTTGGAATGGTTGACACTGCTTAATTATAAACTTGATAGAAATCAAAAGATAACAGTTCATGAGACACCAGGTTTAAGATTATTTTCTGTCCAAAAATATTTCTCGAAAACGACCAGACAAATACAGCTATATGGCACTGTGTTGTATTTCACTATACACTCGTGTTATTGTACTATTTTGATGTAAAACATCATTCGAGAAATGGTCCATAACATTAACCAAAGACACCGTACGAATTGCTTGTTTTTACCACCCCGAAATACTATAATTAGTTCAAATCTGCATGAAACACGTTATCGTCACGTCGAAAAAGCAATTGTGTAGAGTACATGGAATCATATGCGGTGGCTGGAGAATTCGAGTACGAATTAACTATACTATGGTTGAAAACCTCGTGCCGATTCCATGTATTCATTCTATTTCTGTCAGCATCATTAGCCTCAAGAGTTTTTATTTTTCTTTCTCCTCTCAACAGTATTTCGCATTTAATGCTGATGTTGTTTTGCATCGTCCTTCGTCGATTAGCTGCTATTCATTACATTTTCTTTCAGGCAAAAAATAAATATAAGAAAAATGTTTGTCTTTCTCCGTTTCTTTTTCTTACGTAGTAACTCGAGAAGAGTAATTCAAAATTGGTGTTTCTGTTTGATGCGTTTCTTCGTTGCACATTTTCGTGTCTTGTGAGGTAGGATTTTTTTCTCCGTGATACGTTTTCTTTATTTCTCGGGTAATTATTTGAGTGCACGACGTTATTTATGTTGAAAGAGACGATGATTTGAATAAAACAATATGAATCTAGTGATGTTCAGCAATAAGTGTAATATTTCATGTCAGCACTACGCTGAATGTGGCTGTGGTGTTCACGCCGATCGATTCGACGATCTATTTCTATCTTTGAATTAGCAGAGAGATTAAGAACAAGTTATTTATTTCACTTACATTCGACAACAGCAAGAGTAATTTGAATACTTTTCCACTCGATTCCCTAACTGATAGAGACTCTCATGTTTTTGACGATTCGAAGTGTTTTCCAACATGTTGTTATTACATCTTTTCATGATCTATCACATTAAGATGATTATAGATATATACAAGATGCAGCGGCAACTGAACGTTTTGTATTTCCACAGCGATCGAAAACAGTGCTTTGTCGAATTCCAGTGAAGGAAAGTCTAGGCAGCATGAATATGGAGCGAGAGCATTTTATGAATTGAGGGCACTTTATATGAAAAATGTTGATTGTAAATTGCAAATGTTATACGACGTTTTAGTGACAGGCAAATGTTAATTGCGCTAGAAAGGAATTTTTAATAGAAAAAAATTCAAGCAATTCTAGACGATAATGTCGAAATAAAGCTTAGTCTTGAGTACGTCTATAATATTTGCATAGTTCTTCTTCCATCATTTACGCATGAACATGAAACATCAACTGAATTGAAATCCTCATCCGGTTTTCTACAGTCACACAATTATTGATGTACTCTAATCGATGTTTACTCTAACAAATAGATGCCTACACAAGTATGAAGAACGAATCTAGCATGCAAAAATACGAACAGTTGATTGATTATCATGATTAGAGCAGATCTTTTATCTAATTAAATACTAGATCAACTATTTAATTAACATCGGATTATTTTGTAAGTAACTGTTTAATCAGTTAATTAATGAATAGACATCGAATTGAGCGTTGAAAATCAAAAATGACTATGATCTTTTCTCGGAATACGTCAATGCAGTTGTTGAGTCTTGACGTTCTCTATTGGAGTATAAACAAGAGCCAAGGAATTTGCCTCGACATAGATTGAAACAGTTCGCTATGAGTCTGGTTGAGCTAGTTATCGAGAAAAAAGGGAAGATTGTCGGATGGATAACTGTTATTTCGCTATGTTTGAACTATTTCCCCGAAACTATCATCAATGAATGGCCGAAAAGCTGTACTTACTTGTCTTGACACTTGTTTAAGAACTTGAAAACAGGTAAACATTTCTAGCGAGAAAAAGAGGACAGATTTCTATTTGAGTACTTCTGTTAGGCCAAGTCTGGTGCTTGCAGATTTTTCGTTTTGGTTGTGTATGAAGATTGAACGAGAAGTCAATTTTTAAAACGAGTGTTGCATATAGAAGTGGATCGACAATCAAAACAAAATCTCTCGATCAATCTTCGATGAGAGTTTCAACGCGAATTCTCATAAGACTCTTCAATGAAATCGACGCATCGTACATTTTCATTTCTCGGGCTGAGCTCCATGTTGATTGATGTTTAAATCACCTTTAACGCACTGATTTCATTCAAGCGGTCGTTTCGTGCGTTTCGGAAACAACGATACTTAGATTGTTTTCTTGTATCGTTATTGTCGACGTCTGTGAGTCGGTGAGATCTGTTTAGCATCGATCCAGTGGGAACGGGAAATTGTTCTGCTCAAATGATTCCAAAATGAAAAATATTTCGCCTTCCCAACCTACTCAAATCTATTAACTTTGTTTGTATTTTACTTCTGAAGAATGAAAGTTGAATTAGGAAATATTTGCGACGATCGCGTCTACAATACTCGTCTTTTTTACAAAACACACAGCCGAATGATTATCGCTCGACGATTTGACTAACAAAATAAACTTTACGAATAAATGTTTTTCTGTCACCGAAGAAACGTTGTTCAAACTTGAGGCTCTTAATAAGTATTCAACTGTTGATAAACGTCCACTAAAAATTAATGTTCCCGATTGAATGAAAAATCCAAGTATCGATTGCTAATTTCCTCTGAACATTATACTCTTAAGATGATCTGTAAAGAGTTCTGTCTGTGAAGTGTCTGTTGAAAGCTTGAGGGAAAACATATTACCCCGATCATAGTATCATGCTTTATCTATCCTTATATAACGTAGACATTATTTCGCAAGTGTATGTTTAAGAAAAACTTGCCACTAATTCTTGTTAAAACACAATAAATAGATAGAGCACTTATATTCACTGACAGAATCGTGTAATTAGTTCATGGTCTTTTCTTTTGCTGTTGTTTACCTCTTGAACTCGTAATTATTTTCATATCATCTATTTCTCTTAAATTACATGTTGTCGGAAAACAATTTGCCAACGTCTCACTGTCGTATAGGAGTGATGGAGTGAAATGATTTTGCGTATTAAATGTCGTATAAAGTTTTCGTCGATTTGTCACGATAATTTTTGGTGAAAGTGAAAAATTCTTGATGTTCACCTATTTGATACAGATGTTTTGATTTAATGAATTCTTTCTGTTATGTCTTCATAGGTGAGAACACGATTTTTCGATGACAACTTTTAACTATGTGATCGTTGGAGGTGGACCAGCCGGCTTATCAGCTGCCTACGGATTACATGTTCATCATGAAAACAATTTCTTGTTAATTGATAGCGGTGATGGTCTATCGGAACGTGTGCGATCGAACGACAGAAAGCATACTGGAGGTATTGGCGGAGCTGGCCTCTTCTCTGATGGTCATTTTGTGTTTTATCCAGCTGGTAATAGACTGTGGTTGCTTGATCAAGAATGCTTGAGAATAAGTTACAATCAATTAGTAAAAATGTTTCAAGGCATTCTCGACGTGCCAACTTTTCCATATGATCTCAGTATCAAATCAGCTGGACAAGTCACAACCATGAACACGGTTTTGGGCTGCCACGCTGATATGGCATTAGATGTAGCGAAGTCACTGGCAGCTTGGTTCGGAAACACTGAAACCAGCGACGGACAGCAGAGTATCAATGCTGAAAAGCGAAAACAAAAGAAACAATCTGCTTTCCATCTAACACTTGAACAGCGCACAGCTCTCATTGCTTCGATTCTACAGGCCATGTCACCGAGTTACTTATCGCTCAACACGAAACTGTGTCAAATCGAATCGACAACAGATAATACTTACATTCTCCGTTGTAACAAAAACGGGAGTAATGTTGAGTTCCGCTGTAAAAATCTCATTCTTAGTGGTGGTCGATTTTTTCCAATCGTTTCTCAATCATTTCCCATGGTAAAACACAATTTCAAGCAAGTGGAAGTTGGTGTCCGCATTTGTGGTCCAGCAAACAGTGATTTATTTTCCGATTCGGTACAAGCGAATTCGAAAGTTATTCCAACAGCTGATGTCAATCTTGAATATCGAACATTTTTCTGGTGCCGCAATGGCGAATGTTCATGGGCTGAGCAAGATGGAATAGCTGCTTACTATGGTTCTTCGGAATGTTCGCCAACATCGGAAAGTAACTTTGGTTTTAATGTTTGTTTCAAGAGCGATGCTGCTCAAAACTTGCTAAACGTTGTTAAAGATACACGTCCATTCGAGCTATCGCTTGCTGAGTTAGACAAGCTACATGAAATGTATGGTGATGTCGGTACTCATATTGCTGCAGGTCTTGAAACGTTTCTCTCGAAGTTCAGTAAAGATACAAATTTCGATCGGCGAATGTTTACACTCAAAGGACCAACAGTGGAAGCCGTCGGTGGTTATCCACTGCTGGACCAACACTTGAAAATACCAGGGGAAAATATTTGGTATGCAGGTGATGCCACAGGTGTATTCCGTGGCATTATACCTTCGATGTTGAGTGGTCTATTTGCCGTGAATCAGGCGAAAAATAACGTCTCAATCAGTGACTGAACTCTTTTATTTTATGAGATAAATCATAGTCTAGTTTTTCGATCCGTCTATTTAGAAAGAAAAACGGCTTATCCAATAGGAAAATTCTTTTTACTTTACAAAATCGTTTGAAAAGATGCTCGTCGAGAAAAATTTGAAGAACTGCTGGTTACCAAACAGCAATGTTCTGAGCTGCTTTCAGGAATCAATGTCCTATGAAGAAAACTTTCGCTTTGCTGACATCGAACCACAAGCATGTCGCTTGAGAAATTAAAGTTATTCGATAATTCTATGTTATAATTAATTATGCTCAACTTAATCATGTATCTCATGTTTACAAGATGGAATAGAATAGGATAAAAAACAAGGCAAGCTTTCAAAATTTGGTTTTTTAACGAACAATTTCTTTTGTAATTCAATTCTTGTACTATTTCTATCGACCGTTCACTCTAATCACTGACGAAATCATTGTTGAGTGTCGATGAAGACTCTAATCCAAAGATGTTTTCCTATAGCATAAGCATGATACTTTTAGTCGATGAAGCGGTACGAGTGCGAGGGCTTGGATATGGGTGTTGGCTTTAACTACACTGAGAACGATATGCACACCCTCGAGCATTACTAGCTGAATATTTCTATCGACAGATGAAATTGAATGGTCACATCCCGATGGCATTCTTTTGCGTTCAAGGTAGATTAAAAGGCCGCACAAACTTGAAAAATCCTTACTTCATACATTAGTGTGCTGGTCTTGTCAAAGGATTAAATGATTGATCGATCTTTCTCTTAACTTATTCTAATAAAAGCAACTAACTGAGTGTGATCTAGTCGATGGATATCATGTAGATATTGAAATAATTCCATTCACAACTCGTCGTTCTTGTACGTTAGCTTTGATATATTATATTCTTTAAATTCCTCAAATACTTCTCTATTAACAACAGACTTTGCTCATGTTAATCGTTTATCTTGATATTTGATTGAACAAGCAAAAACGTGTACTAAACGCCGAAGAAGCTCTTGATTAGTTTCCTTTGAAGATGACTTCCTGATAGAGGTATACCGTCTGTGTGCTGAACCATAGTTATTATATGGAACCATTTTTAATAGATGTCATCTCATACATGGACGACGTGCTTGATCAATGAGATTTGTTTTATCGTTCATTAAAACTTGCATAAACATTTATTTCTTTAAAAAAAGAATTACAATAACTCGCTATGGGTAATATAAATAGGCGCAAAGAATGATTCGAATAGAAATTTCGATGATAACATATTGTATGTGAAGATAATTATTTGTGGTGTTCAATCACATTTATTGTTGATAATTCATTGACTTGAAATTGACGAGTCTGCTCACAAGACGATTCTTTTTCATTGATCCTTAGTGCGGACCATCGGTAAGAGAAAAGCTTAATTTTATCTAAAACGAAATAGAAAATACGAAGAAAAACCGTGATCGATGTATGATGGTGATTGAGTTGTACTGCAAGTGCTTCGAGTATTTTCGAATGTCGGAAAAGATGGACTAGCACCGTCATTACTATGGCTAATGTCAAATAACAATGGTTTTGTTCTTATATTATTTTACATGGATTTTGTGAGCTGAAACAATCGTCTTGTCTAATAACTTGAAGCAAAACGTTTTATTCTTTATTGAGAGCACAAAATACAAAAACACATGATGATAAAATTCATTTAAATTCCTGAATGAAATGATATGGTGTCTTTTCCGAAATAGGAACGATGAATGATCATGCCTATTGGAATATGATTGATACCCTGATTCTTTTCTTTTATCATTTTGATAATGTTTCAAATCGACTGTCAATTAAGGCTTCGTTTTTCTTCATACTAGTTAAAAGTGCTGCGAACCGCTCGCCTTATTCATAAACTATGGCAGTTGTATGTCGTTATCAATATTTGTCCTAAGAAAGAAAGTGAACTTTTATTTTGCTATAATCAATGGTATGCATCGGAAGATCCATTGTAGATTCTATTGCATCAATGTATTCTAGAGTTTCTACTAAAGATTGTGCCCATTGTATCCAGTGAATTCATAGGAAATTTATGTCTAGAATCTATCACTAAGAAGGCTGTGATGAAAATCTAGTGAACTTTACATTTATGCTACATGTTTAAATACGTCATACTGCTTTGCTCATCGTTGTGAAAACTGTAAAAGAACTTGGAAGACATCTAATCGGCATTTTAAAAGATGTGACTTCTTTGATGAGTCTTTTAACAGCTCTTATCGATGTCCGGGGTGTGTGGATGTCGGTATCGGTGTGAGAGTGGATGTGTAGCTGTAGGTGTCGACGTGCGTGTGACTTTAGGGGACGGAATGTTCTAATTATTCGCAGCCAGACCCATATTCACACTCCTGGTCGAACCGGATCACATCTGAGTCGAAAAACAAACTGTACCCGCAGCTTCCTGAAATCAGGTCTGATGCATCTTTCTAATTCTCTTTCTAATTACAGACTATTTGATAGCAAGTGAATCTCAAAGCATCTTCGAGAAGAACTCGGAGAACATATAGTAGTTTATGACTTTCTGTTGATCTTTCGGATGCTGGGCTGATGGTAAAGCCTGTGTCATCGAACACTCACTTCCGAGTTGTGGTTGTGCGTTTTGTTACTCACAATTTCCTTTCATTCTGCGAGTACTTGGTGATCGAAGAAAAGGGTTCGATTTGAGGCTTTTTGGTCGTGCTCACTCTTTCATGATCGCACTTTCACATCGGTATTACTTAGAAGCTTCCATAAAAATTCTGTTCGGGTTTAGTTTACGTATTCAACGTCTTGCCAAGATATTCTCATCGTTATTTTTCTTATAATAGAAAGGAAATTTCGACACTCTCAATGGTGAGTTATAAATAGAAATTCCAAAGGAATTGTTTAATCAATTTTCACAGTGACTCCACAGTATCAGTCCAAAGATTCTGTGGTTGAATTACTCAAACAAATACTTATTTTCAGTAGAAGAAAGAAGTTCGATTTTGAAACAGAGCATACTCGAAATAAAAATATGTGAAATCAGACCCTTAACATCACTGAAATCGTAATTATGACTTCTTGTAAAAATTATTTTGTGTCATTTAAAAACTGAAATTTCTTCATTGCATAGATCAGAATATAGATTCGTTTATTATGACATATATAAATATATATACACCATATATTCATGTTTCAAAAACAGCGGCGAATGGACGTTGTTGCCGCTCGAACGCATTCTAAATATTCTTTCCGAAAACCGAGCAAACTGTTGGCTTACGAACATGATTTTATCCTATTCCGCTTTATTTTTCTCTCCATAACGATTCCATGGTCAAGAAAAAAACAGATCTGGAAAGACATAGAAGATGGATGAATCCAACAAGAGTCGATCTACATGAGTCTAGCCAGAAAGCAGAGACTAGAATCTTGTCTGATATTGAAGTCAAAGAAGAGTCTATAAAAAAAAGTATTTTCAAGAGCTTCGTTCGATGGTAGAGAGGTCTATCATGGCATAGTGTCATATCGTAACTTTCTTCCTTTATTTATTTGATTTTTGGGCACTGTCTAAAACCTTGGTGACTTAATGTGTGATGTTCTATTATCTAGACCGGTTACTATACTCTCTTTAAATCTACTAAGACAACTAATTCGGTTTCTTTCAATAAAGTACTTTGCGTTAATGATGGTTCCCTCGAGATTTTTTACCCACTTTGTATCTGACTTGTATTGATGCAAGTTCAACGTGTGCTCACATAGTGCTAAGACAGATGTTTCTTCGTGTGACTATGAATGTTGTCTCTGCGCTACACATTATCATGCGCAATGTAAGTTGAATTCTCATTCAATCTACGTCGAAAAGGCAGACTGTTCGAAAATCGTTGCATTTGTTTTTGTAGATACGTTTCAAAGGAAAAAGCAACGTGAGTAAATCTCAGATCTTATTCCGAAGTGGACATTATCGAACTCGATGCGTAACGAATCGTAGCTACTGTAATAGTTTTTCTCTTGACATGTTGACTATGTTATAATGCAACAACTAATTTCATGAATAAATAATCGATTAGACTCGTTTGTGATGGCTAGAAACTAGCTACGATTGTTCAATGTTCTCGTTTTTTCTGATGAGATATTGCCGTGTGAAATGCTATTCGATAAAAAACAAATAGAACGAGTGCTCACCTTTCAGAATAAAATATATGTGAATTATAATTATTCGTAAGGCATTAGGATAGTTAATCAAGTTTTATTTAAAAGTAAACGAACTGTAGATATTTCCGGAAGCGTGTCTCTGTTCAGCAAGCGATTAAGCGTGCTCTGAATGCTATTGATTCTTTGCTGAATATCATCAAGTTTTCTCTCGATAGTCTCTATTTTTCGTTTCATGGCATCCATTTCTTGCAGTGATTGTTCAATGGCATTAGTCGTATCACGTTGTGTTGTCAACAATTCAACTAAACCTACGCTATTATCTGTTAATGCCCGTTGTTGTTGTTTAAGATTTTTCATGGCATCTATTGCTTTCGAGAAGGCCTGTTGTGCTTTAATATAACGGATAGATTTGTATTTATTGTCTTTACTAAGATGCCAAATTTTCCAAGCATAGATAATAACATTCGCGGCTTGATTCTTGCGTTCTTTGGCCAGTTCAGTGTTCAAGACAAAATTATGAACGTATTTTTCCCATCGCGAAAGTATTAACTTCTGAGAGACAACGGCAATGAGCAGTGCGGAGACCAGAATTCCAATAATACTTGCCATGGTAGCCACACCTAATTAATCAAACAATTCAAATAGAGACGCATCGTTTACATTATGAAAATGAGCCGGATATCAATTCATTTTTCTTTCTCATGAATTTATTGATACTTTTTTTAGAATATAGATAGAGATTGAAACTTTATTGTTTGAACTGATTCAATTTCTTGTCCGTCAACATAAACAAGGGTCTATCTGACGTGAATGTCCAAACAATAAGATGCAGCATTTATCTTTTTAAATAGAGAACTCATCTACGAAAAACTACACTTCACATTGCCTATGACTTACTTCGTCCGCAGTAAGTTGCTGGTGTGACATCGCCGTAACCTAAAATGAAACTAATCTCACTTCTTCTTGAACTTCACTCGACTACATACCGACCGTAGTAAACGTTACGATGAAGAACCACATTGCATCAAGTATTGATATGTGTTCATTATTTGTTGTAAAGTCACATGCACGCAATGACCAACTTCCAATGCAAAAGACAACAATGCAGAAAATGACCAAACAACGGATCGGCGATTGCTGAAAATAAGTTTTGATAACGAACACGAAATCGATGGAAATTTTGTTCAGATAACCAAGTGATTGTGATGATGTGTCTCGAACTAAACGAGAATGTAGTGTAAGGAAACGGAAGCATAGATAGAGACGACCAAACACTATCGATAGACATCAGTGAATTGCGTAGTTCTTGAAAAAGAATATTTCGGACTTACTCGGCAGACCGAACGCAACATCAACAGGTACATACGTCAAGAAGATGGGCGTTGGTGTAGTTTGAGAGGAGTTTGTCGAATTTCCATTGTTTCTCGCGTCACGTAAATGTTGATCGGTTGGAAAATGTCGAGGTATAGGATGGACAGCGCAAATCATGATTTCCAATAGAATTAGATACAGTTTTCTGCTGGTTAATCCGACACGCCAATGCTCAACGGAATTATTGACACAATACAGATTAATCTCATAATAATGATAACAAATTATTAGAACTATGAGGAGAACGGTCGAGATCGTGATTGTTAATTTGACGAACCAAGTGATGATTGTATCGTGATGATCGATATGTGCGAAAGTTAACTCATTGTCAACAATCATAAGAATAATGCCCAAGAGACCGAGAAAACACACAGCATCGTTCACACGGCAACTGCAACAGTGACAACAAAATGAAGCCCTATGTGTAAAAACAGATGAGGTTTTACCATTTTTCGTGTAACATTTTTCTTCTGGACAGCCGATAACTCACTAATGTCATCGACAGCGTTTTTCCAAATCTTCTTTTCGCAGTAGATTTTTGGATATTTTTGTCTTCATTTGTCATCTGATTACTTTGTTTTGATGATCGTCGAGAATCAATCGACGACTGCGGACAAAGAGTCATAACTATCGACACAGATTGAGGTAGCACTTGAGTATAGCCGTCGATATATTCAATATTTGATTGCGGATCACACATTGAACTGTCCATCGACGTCAATCTAGGTTCGACTGAAACCAGGAGATGCCGTTATTGAATTTCGAACATCAGAGCATCAGTCGAATTTCTAATTCTATTGAATAAAATTAAGAAAATTTTATTCTAAAAGAAAAACCAGAAAATAGTTTAACCTGATGCGAAAAGAAGAATGATGCGATTGCAGCGAGCGTCTAAAGAGAAATTGAACGAGTTCTAAACATTAACTGACTGTTCGTTTAATGTTTCTTTTCGGATAAAAATGATAAGAAACGCAAGTAAACATGCATTACATGTATTCCCTCGCTATTTACGTGTTTCTGTCGAGAAATCTAATCGCTCTTACAAAAGACGCAAGACAAAATCAAGGACAATCATGAATAATAATGCTGTGTGCATATTCAGTAGGGTATTCGAAACTATGCACGACATTGTCGCTCATGACATATAAGTGCGAATGTTAATGGATAAAAAACACAATACTTTACCAGACATTTGACTAGATTTCTATTAAGACTTATCTCTGTAAAATATTATAACGAATACTATTTTATATTAGTTCTACATCAAACTTGACAACTCTAAATACATATTTTGATCGGGCGAGAAAAATTCAATCATTCCATCATACTTTATTTTCGTTTATCAAGCGTGCTCTCCATTGCCCTATGGCTGGCGAATACAGAAAAAATGCATCGGTCAATGGTATTTTCCGTATATAAACCGTTTTTATTGATCTCTTTTGCAGCAAACTCAATGAATTATTGATTAATATTAAGTTTAATAAATAACTATCGTCCCGTTGCTTAGAATTGTAAAATCGAAACAAAGCTCATGTTAACGCTTTATATTGCAAATGATAACATGCGGTGTGTAAAACAGGCCTCGACATTGGCCACTTTGCTATAGCCCGATCAAAAGTGACCCGAGCATCGTCGATGCCTGTTCCAGCACCAGAAATAACTTTGTTTACAGAGATTCTCTACCAGTAGGATGCGGTTATTGTCTTGCTATATATCAATGTACTTGACAGAAAGTAACCGGGTGCTGCATTGACTTTGATTAGGGTTGTTTGTTAAAATAAAAATAAGATCTATGTAAGATAAATTGAATCGTTTGATGAGGCCAGCAAATGAAAAGGAAAGTTTTAAAGGTATTTGAACTTAATAACGATCATTATTCGAAACCCTAATGTGTCTATAGGAACAGTTTCTTATTGGGATACATCCCTGAAAAGTACATCACAACTATGAGCGAATATGTTTTTCTTCGAATTCTGATCGTTGCATGAGTTAGTTCGCTATGTCAGATCGTTTGTGGGAGTCGAAAATATATTTAATAATTGAAGGTACTAGATTCGTCTTCTAACTTCAGATCTCAAAACATTTTATCTTCGTTTCCGAAAAATATTTACTACTGCGCATTAACTCGCCTGATATTTAAAACTGAAAGACGTTCTCATTTAAAAGAACTACGCGCTATAAATAGAACTTGCGATTTTCCAACAGGAGTTTTGCTTCTCATCAATTCATGCTGATTAATCGAAGCTGAAAAATTCGAGGAAATCTAACTTGTAACTTCCACTATCGATAGTAGTTTATTCTCAACGAATTTCTTCTGTTCATCACTTACTCACATGAAAAGCAGAAGTTCATGTGCACTGTAAGACGTTGCGTGTAGACCGTAGATATGGCTGGCCTTGCCGATCTCAGTGGCCTATTCATGTAATTCTATTTGAAATTCGCATGTTGTTTTTCTATCGCAACTATGTTTTCATAGTTCTAAGCATTTAAAAGAGAAAGTTAGCTGGGTAGAAAATTAAAATCAGTGTAAACATGTCGGACCGAGCCGGCTCAATTCAAGACGTGTTGTATATTTGTTAAAATTCACCTCATAAAATATATTTACCGATTTGAAATGCATACAGCTGTTAACAAGAACATATTGAAAGTAAGGCAGTGAACATAGTCTTTAACTTTATTAATTCGTTTGCATGTTAAAATAAACTTACCCGGAATCATTTGAATCGATATCACCGTTCTAGAAGAAACTCACGTCGATCATTCTCGTAATCTCATCATCAACTCATCAAATATTAGAACTAAATTAGTCCATTGTTTGAACGTGAGAACAGTTTCCTTTGCTATTCGATAAATGCTCACGATATATTCAGACACCAGTCATTGTCACGCGTGACTTCCGTTTCTTCGTGACGGAAACAGTTTGATCGTAAAAGGCTCGATAAAAGCTTGGAATTTTTAAAAGCTCGTAGTTGAACATTACCATGTACCGTTCATTAGCTATTTGGTCTGTATGCTGCTTCGAGGGATCGGCCAGTTTTATGAATCAATTTTTGTTTCCTTTCAAAAGCGATCATAACGAGAGATTAATATAATTTCATCAAAAACTCAAGCATATACATTCATCTGAATCTTAAAGACGATGTAAATATAACTGAATGGGATCAATTGTCTATGTTTTAGAAGATCCACCTGCGTGTGACTGCAGTGCGATTTAAAGTAGCATATGATTTACGCGTATACTTCCTCATGTAGCTAATTATAAATGAAAGAAATATTCATAACTATGTCAAGTTAAAACGAATGAATAAAACTATTCTTTGCATTAAACTTTCTCATACTCATTTTTAGTCTCTCGAACAGTTGATATGAGCTCTACGCGATGAACGTTTTCATCTACATGTTTAGAAAACGTACTTCTCTCTTTAATATTCACGTTGAAGCAGCTTGTTTCATATTAGTTGAGAATGAATTGCCAATGATCTTTTCCGTGCCCATTCTTAACTTCAAACATTGAAAGTTTTCACACAAATAAATCTAACTAAATGTCCAATGCTTCAAATTGTGCGATCTGCATCTATAACTAATTAGTTAGTATTGAGGCGAATAGACAACATTGAAGTACGTGGAACAATTTTCATACTTTATTTTGGTGATATCTTCATTTTCTTGGCTAAGGAAATCATGCAATACACGATGGAAAGAAACTGTGAAGGACAATTCTTTTTACGAACCTGAAATAACAGAATTTACTTTGGAAGAATGTGCTCTCGGTTACACGACGAGCATACCAGTTTTTATCTTTAATGGTTCCTCTTTTAAAGACTTTGGTATACATGCAGTATTTGTGAAGTGATTTATTTTTTTAACAATAATCGATGATCACATATTCTGAAAAGAGTGAAATATGCAGTGAAAATTCCATGTTGGAACGAACCGTTTTAGATTCAAGGAAAAACACTTAAGGTGTTCTCTCTCTTTGTGATTGGTGGACGTTTCAGATAGAACTGGTCGTTGAATTTGACAAATACTAGATGTATATATGTATATATATACTTTGCTGCACAGTTCGAGTCATTTTAAGTCATTCCGTCATAATTGAAGTCAGAGATAGAGATCCTAATAAAAGCAACTACGGAAATTCATCTATTTCGACGTTTTCTATTCACTTCAATACTAATTAATGAGATATAGAGACAGATCTCACACGTTGAAGCACTAAAGAGTTTGGTTAGTTTTTTACATGATCGAAATTCCAACTCTTGACGTTAAGAATAGGTACGAAAAACATCATCGACAGTTTATTCTCAGTTATTATGAAATAACCTTTGTGAACAAAGGAATTAAATTCATCAGATTTTGTTGTTGTCATCATCCTATTCACATATATTTGCTGTTCCATAGAAGTACGTGAGATAGAAACAGAAAAGGATGAAGAAAACATGACTTTTTATGTTTCTAGTGGGAAGCGATGTATCAACTTCCATATTAACGCAGAGAAACAGCATTGATTTATCGTGGTACTTCTATCTGCTCAATGCTTTATTAGAATTGTGTTTTATTAGAAGAAGTAAAAAACAGGAATCGATTCATTTCAGCAAGCATATTAGTATCATTCTAAAATCGAGTGACTCTTCGTCGAATAACTCGTCAAAACCATTCATCTTTACTTGACGTAATCTTATTTTCACATCATTCTCAAATATATCATTATCAATTAAACGAAGAAAGTAACAATCTTCGTACGAGCTCGATGTCCAAAGAGGATTTCGAAGATGAGCGTTTCTTACTTTAGCAGCGAATCGTTAGTAGAAAAGATACGTTCATATAAGATTGACACCAGTAGAAATATCAACACTACTTCATATTCTTTTCCATACATCTACAAGATTCCTATGAGACTAACAAACACGGAGAAAAAGAATGGAAGGTAGGGTGTCTTGAGTTCTAATTTTCTAATCACAGGAAAATTAGCCTAAAGATGTCAACCGACCAGCCTTCGTTTTTAATTGGTTGGCAAAATCAATTTCTAAGATTTTATTGAAGCTCTGGAAAAGTCTCATCGCTTGTGCTCATAGGTTGTTGCGTCGTTGAATCGATACAAAGATGCGGAATAGTTCATTGAAGGCAACAACTTAGTTCAAGTTTCGATAATGTCGAAAAGAAAATGCTCAGCATCGCGCAATAAAGTCAGCGCGGAGTCTAGTTCAACCTGTTTTCAAAGTATTTTCCTGTGCGTGTACTTCTAGTTATTTCCAAGTACGTGTGTCGATACCCAAACATACGCCTTGCTTTTAAACATTCGAACAAGACTCATTGAAAATTGATGTAAGCTATTAAACGATCTTCAGTCGAGTGTGGAATGCCCGTGTGGTAAAACTAAATAGAGCAAGTAAGAATGTTTTAGTTCCAGAAAATAGGCACTTAAGGAAATTCCTTGAGTACAAGTAACATTTTTAGATGAATAACCATATTTATTCTCCGCCGTTAAGTTTTGATTGTCGCTTCGCTAAAAAACAGGATATTTAGAAATTCAATATTTAGCTAATAATAATTATCTTTTTGCAAATGTGTGCTAATATTCAGCCAGTAGCTTCCTGATATTAAATCCTCTGTCTGACGTCAGCCAGTGTCAGTCGCAAATCCACTCATTCTTCGTTGCAAAGTATCTAATAACAGCACCAAAATCTACTTGATCGAAGAGAATAAAAAATCATGCCCATTATTGTCTTTCTCTGCAGGCATCTTCTGTAGACTTCTTTTTTATTGGCTGACACAAAGCGACAAATTGAATCTCTTACAGAAATGAAATGAAATGAGTGACATGTTTTTGTTGTGGTGAGTGTACATAAAGAATAATACCGAACAATCGAACTCATTGCCAAAGCCCTGTCTGAACAATGTTTGTCTTCCTGTCCTCATCGATAACAAAGAATGGTTTGTCTATTGATCAGGGCATTAAAAATTCGCTTGTTTCTTGTCGCTACGCAGGACGATAATTACAGCCGCTGTAAGGACCAAAAGCGGTAATTTATACTGCTACTTTATTTAGTTTAGCCATCGTAATTTGACATTTTTCTAGCGGTTCTGTTCCGGTTGTGTTTTTATCGTTTAGGATAGAGATAGTGTCGGCCTAAAAATTGAGTATCTGATCGTTAACGCTTATTTGAAAAGCGGTTGAACACCGGTGTAAAACTGTCGCTGATAAATGATTGAAATAAGATTTAAAAAATGTCGCTTACGACAGTGCTTGTTTGACTTGATTAGAGTTCATCTGCTTGATATTGCTCTCGTGTTGACTAGTTTTTCTAGAGACAAACTGATTTTACACTGTCATTGGAACCTTTTCTATCGCCTGTCTTTGACTCATTTCATTTGTAGCATCTACTTAACCGCGGAGCGAATAGACGATCCATATCGATATATAAATAAGCACCAAGACATACAATTGAGATCTTCTAAATCAGTAACAATGAGTCATGGCTATGGAACTTTACAAGTGACAATCGTTGAGGCCCGTCAATTGAAGAATAAAGATATTGGCAGCGAAAACGATGCTTATGTTGAACTTTATCTTGATAAACATCATAAAAAGAAAACAAAAACAGTTCAAGATAACAATAATCCGAAATGGAATGAAACTTTTACTTTGTAAACTAATTGAATCAGTTTGCTTTTGTTAAATGTATCCTTTTGTTTAGTGATTTGGGAAAAGATCAAGATCTATTACAATTGGATATTTACGATGCCGATTTAATAGGAAAGGATTTAATCGGATCAACAAGAATCAATCTTGAGAAACATGTTTTGGGTAAAGGGCGCCTTGATCTATGGCTAGATTTACCAGTTGGCCTGGGCCGTGGTTCGAAGGGAGCAGTCCATGTCATTGTCGAACATCATGTACGAGACATTTTCATTATGAACAAGTTTGAAACAATTTTTTTCTCTTTTCTATTATAGAATTAAAAGAAATTTTTCGGCACAATAATTTCACGCAACGAACATCGGTTGACTTATTTTTCTATCAAAGCTTTCAAATCTTCTATTGTTACTTTCAGTAATAAATTATCGAAATTCAGAAGTAATCACAATTACGGTTAATTATGGCTGAGGAATCTGTAATGATGAATTATATTGTCCAAATTTTCGTGTCCGTGAAATTCTTTTAGAGAATGAGAAACACATAATTTCTGGTGTATTACGTAGACCAACGTAGATTAATTTATGAAAGTGTGATTAAGAATCTACTGAGGTGTGTGCAGTTTTTGTAGATGCATGTGTATAATTCGGAAGTTGAACTGCGTGTACGAGAGTTTATTAGAAACTTATCTTAAGTGATACTAGAAATTCTACCATGGCTTTTTACGCTAGTCCATCTGCTTGAAGTGACTCTTGTCTTTAGATTTTCTGATACAATATTGAACAACGCTCATTTATTGCACAGAAATATGTCGCTAAGGCTAGAACGATAGCGGCCTAAAAAAACTAAGACTATTACATAAATTGATAATTTTTAGTTTGATTTTCCATCCCGTCAATCAGAAGTAAATAGCTCGAAATAGAAGAAGTTATTTACGCTCACCTGTACTGCTTTAGAGACTCAGTTGAAAACAATGATAACTCTACAGGTGTAAACGCTAAACAAATAGTTGAGCAAAGCAAATAATGGAAACATTCTTAAATAGGGATTGTATAGAATGGAAGATTCGTCAGAAACCAATCAAATAACCGAATCCAGTTTTATTGCCATTTGTCAGCGAATTATCAATGTGATTGATTAACAAGATACATACGAGTGTTTTGATAGAGGCGCTTCTCTTCTCATCAAAACCATGTAACTCTCAAAGAGAATACTCAATCAATTCCAATAGACAAATGCAAGATTCTCTTCCGATTAGATGAGAGTGTCTACTAAGAATTTTCGCTTTAAAACTCAATTGTAGATGAAATACTATCTAGTTGGGCATGTCACTGACCCAGAGAGGACCCATCTCCAAACACCCACGCATTATTATCCTTCGATAGTTTTAACTTTCGACATTCTTTCTTGCAGCAAAAGTTACGATCAGTATAGAATTCTCCTTGTTGCCACTGGTGTGTTTTCGATCAGTTTATTTTTGCTTATTCTCCCTTCTTGTCGTCCTTATCCTACCCATTTCTTCAACTCTTACATTTTTCTGTTCTTGTTTTCGCGATAAAGATATCAAAAAGATATACAAATCAGGCTTCGTTGGAGAATAAAAACGCCGCAAAAGAAGAATTTCAAGATAGACAATTTTACTTCGGATCACATAGCATGGCAGCGAAATACAATAAAGCAGGAGTCCAAACAGTTCGATTTCGTGATAAAACTGTTCAAATACAAACCGTCTGTCTTCAAGATACCGAATACTTGTTTTTGGATGATGTTAAATTACAATTTCCGTCTGTGAGTATTTTATTTATCGACAATGTACAGCAAGTTTTTGTCCGTGATGAATCTGGTCAAAATTTGGAACCGTTGCGTATTGAGGCGTGCGTTGATCGAATCATTGAAGCGACGGGACCTAACGGGGAGGCAAATCAAACAGACAGTCATACCCTGCAACGTATTTCAGACAACGTCGAACGTATTCTATCTAATACGCAAATAATTCTAGAACAGATAAACAAGATGATGACTCAAGTGTATGAATTGCACGAGTACACTACGCCTCGCTATTTCATTGTATTACCGACAAAACGCTGTAACGAAAAATCGGTTACCAACATAGAAAACTGGTTTCATCTTCAGTACAAGCTCTACTTTTTATGTGAATGTTCACACGAACCCAGTAAGATGCATATCGCTCGACATGAGGGTTATACAATTAAGAAACCGAAAGAGTTCATCGAGAGGTATGGTCCGTATTTACGAATAACGATAAAGATCGCTAAACTTATGCTTGGCATGGGCTCCTGTGTCATTGCACCGATAGGATGTCTTTCAACGTTAGCTAGTTTTTCACCAGTTTCAATTGAGGAATGCATACACGGATTCAGCGTAGTTGATACTTTTATTGACACATTTCATAAAAAAATGACTAATGTAGATTCATCATTGCTTGCGTCTGAGAAGTCACGAGTCCCACTTGTGGGCCCAGAACTGCGAGAAATCGCAGCGTATCTGGATGTCGTGGACGATAATCGAAGTCTTGGAAATTTGCATCGCACAGTTACTGCTGACGGGCATGTTCGTTGGTTATGTAACGAGCACTACAATGAAATTAGTTTCAACACTGAAATGAGGAAATACATCAAGCAATTCGAAGCCATGGGAGGTAAATTTGATGAGAAGACTAAAACAGCAGTCGTGACCAAAGCGAACATAAACAGCGATAATATCAAAATGTTGTGTGAAGCTTTGGAGAAAGGATTTAACATCATGAAGTTGGTGCTCCACGATTGTGTCTTTTACAAAAAAGATCTCGATGCCTTGCTCGATATGGTCGTAAATCGTTCTTCAATTCGTTGTCTTAGTTTGAACTTTGTTCAAGTTCAAAGTCGGCTGAAAATAAAAATGAACGTATGCGAATGCATGACTACAGAGTTCTTCAATCAATCATTTAAAGTTCGCTTTGACAATGGTTACCACGATGGAAATATATCTATGCTCGTTGCACTTTTATCGCAGAACAAGATTCACCGAATATTACATTTCTGTTCGAGTGATTTTCTAGGACATGAACTAGATCTTCAGCGTTGTCTTGAAAAAAGTAAAATAATGACACAATATGTTGTTGACAACTGCAACAGCGTCGATGTTGTGAACGCTGTGTTAGGCTTAAAAAAGAATGCAGAATATCAACTAAAACTGAACAATTCATTGCGTTTTCCCAAGATCACGTCACATTTTTGTACAATGCTAAAGCAAAATGCAATGCTTGTCGAAATCGATCTTTTGGACGAGTATGGTTTCGACGATGAGAAGTTTATTGTTGATCTTCTCAGCACGTTGAACGAACGCAAATCAATTAAACGTCTCAGTCTACACGTGCGCGATGTACAACCAACGAAACCAAAAGAAACATATCTTATGGATTCATTGATAAACCATTCATTCCTTTCACATCTCGCCGTATCGGAATCAAATGTTTCTGCTGAAATGACAAAAGCATTGGTTTACGCTTCAAAAACAAATTACACTCTCAGATATCTCGAATTGTATAACAATCAAGCGAGTTCAGACAATGTTTTAGAATTGCAGTCTCTTAACAATGATGGCTTGATTCAGCTGACTCTTGCACAACTGCCACGTTGGCAGACAATGTTAGAAAAAGAAAATCAACAGCCTGATAAAGGTTAGTAATGAGAGAATGAGAGTTTTATCAGTTGCAATGATAAGCAACGTCATTCTCTGTAAATATAATATTTGTAAGCATAGAAACCGAAAAGAGACAGATCGATGGGAACTGGGGGGAGGGGGAGGAGGATGACGAAGGCTAGCAAAATGACATCCTCAAATGACATCAATAGTAGAAGAAATGCGACTAAGTTCAATTTGTGACTATATAGCCGCCTTTCTAGTCGAATAGATTCATGTAAATTACTGCACATTAGTACCATGATCTATCCGTGTGACTTTATGGACCACTTGGATGCGAGTGGAACTGCTGTCATATAAGCTGATACTTGGATAAGGCAGTTCTGGACAAAAGTGCAGAGACGCAACTCGATCGCATGAATATGGTTCACAAACGATCAATTCATTCTGAGAAATTGAGGTTTGAAAGCGTCACCCAACTATGGTAATCCTTTTCCCATTGCATACAACCCCCTGAGCGCATATGACTGGAGGATAGCTTTAGAAACTGATTTCTAACTCAAATGTATTACATTATTTGCTGGTAGCATCAGTAACTCGATAGTTGAGTTATTGCGTCGAAGTCTGTGACTACCAGACCTAAAATTGGGTCACGAAAAAGTGACTCCGGCCTGCCAGAAATGGCCCAGGAGAGTTATTTAGGTTCGCCCCAGGCCCGAAACAAATTAATTTTACATAGATATTTTTCTTAATAAATTCTTCCCATCGTTCTGATCATCGTCAATACACTTGCAAACAAATATACAGGTTTATATTGATTTTGATTAGTCCAAGTCCTTGAAAAACTAATCAAAAGAAAATGCAATGATTTGAATTCCTTTCCGAGTAAAAATAAACAACATATATAGTGCATGATTTCAGAACGCAATGACACTCAATGTAAATGACAAGATATCCTATGGTACAATTTTTTAATTCAGTTACACCTGTGACAAGTCACCGCATGTCTGAATGAAAGTGTTTTTTCGACTTCGACCGTATAGGGAGGTAGTTACACCGTGACCTAAAATAGTTTGTGGAAAAAAAAGAAGAACATTAATTGATATTTTCAGTTTGAAGATAAACTTCCGAACTGGAGATATTAGCGTTTTTGTCGACGGTCGAAGGCAATTTTCCATGACGCTCTAACTCACTACATGGTCAAAGTCTGCAAACAACGTCGCCTGAAAAAATGACACAAAACGCAGAGAATTTCTTATGTTTTAGAAAACGTACGCTTTCCATAAGTTCACTCGTTAATCAAAGTTGAACGATTAGATGAAGGATTATTTCAAGCTAATACTCTCACTGGCACTTCATTTTCGACGCATTTTTTCTATCAAACACTTTGTCCCGTTGCTAATGATATGCTCTTTGTGTTAGACAACATCGTATGCAGACTAGGCATGCAACTGGTTTAAGAGATTCCTCTGACTTATTGTATTAATCATGCCTGTTAGAGACTTCCAAAATTTGAAAAACTCATGAACTCTATTCCAAAGCACAGAACACACGACGTGACATGTGATGAAACCGACATTTATTTTTCATATAGTATAAATCCATGGACTTAGAGAAATCGTTCAACGAAAGAAATTCAATGGCTGTTGTTTTGCATGAGTATGGGGAATCTCGATCGATGAAAATGTCCGTTTTAATTG
Organism: Rotaria macrura; assembly: GCA_900239685.1. Classification (NCBI taxonomy): domain Eukaryota; kingdom Metazoa; phylum Rotifera; class Eurotatoria; order Philodinida; family Philodinidae; genus Rotaria; species Rotaria macrura. Next base: position 75,689 of record OENT01000220.1, on the reverse strand, counting down.
ATGAACTTTCAAACAAATCAAGCTGAGTGTTCGTTTCATCCGCTAAAATGGCATTTGCTTATTCTTCCAGTCACCAAACTGAAGTTTCGATACGTTTTCCATCGTAAAACAATTTTCTTAACATTTAAACTTAAAATGAGTATATAGTTTATTAAAAAGTAAAAAAAGCAAATTTCGTCTAGTGATGCTTAATTTACATTTGCTGCATTAAGTTGATGACGATTTAAAAGTTACTTTTTATGTCCCAGTTCTGATACTACTCTGGTCGTAACTATCTCTATATAGTCCTTGCCATCGATTGACATACTCTTCTATCCAACCGACAACCCGATCATTGGTTTAACATTATCGTTGAGAATATGTATGGACTAGGAATGAGTATAGATGTAGAAGATATTGTCGCATTTTGAAAAATAATCGAGAATTGTTGAGAAATTCAAAACTAATCGCGTTAATTTTTAAAAGTGCGAGGCATCCATAGATGACTCGCATACGCTTAGGGTTTCGGCTGTCTATTAACGGGCTGCTCGTAGTTTCCGTAGAAGAATCGACAATCAATAAAGATTATAGATCTTTGAGCTATATTCGAATTTTAGTTTGACGGTTTCGCGACAAATATCGACCTGATAGTGGTTGTATCCAGTAGGTTCATAAATTGTTGTTCGAATTCTACAATATCTTTGTATTGAAATGTTTGGAATATGGATTATATTGACGGAATGGAATGTAGTGAGTAATGTCGAAAAGTAGAATGTCGGAAAGTTTGCAGATGGCAAGGATGAAATCCTATTGGAGTTGATATCGTAAAAATGGTCGAATGAAAACTGGACGATCTGAGAAATAATCAGAGAGCATGAGGCGTAATTGTTCAGCAGAATAAAAAACATATTCAATTTCGCATGTAATATAAAGGAACCGTTTAAAAAATAAAACATAAGTTGAGATAAATTAATCATCGCATTCTCTGATTAAAAAAAGAACAGTTATAAAGATTAGAACTTAAGCTGTTCATGTCCAATTATCAGGCTAATTGAAAAAAGAAATGAAAAGAATAAACGCACGGATATCTAGTTTTATAAATGCTGTGAAATATCATACTTTCAGCACTTATTCTTACTATTATAAAACGATAGATAACTACACACGGTGGACCGAAAACACGTTTTGTGAAAAGTCGTATCGATAGACTTGCCGACGATTGTGCGAATAATGAAATTAGTCTAGAAAAATATTTGGAAGAGTTGTCGTTCGTAGTCGCGAAGGATAAAAGAAAAATAAATAAAAAATTATTGATTCGTTGATACGTTCTCTTGTTCGATTATTCTTCATATTAAATGATTAAAAACATAGTTTTCGACATTAGTCAGCTATATCGACGGAATGTCTCATTGATGAAGCACCTCTCGACATGGCAATAATCAGAAAAGTACTCTAAACTGATGATGTAAAAGTATGAATATTCATGCGTGCATGTCTTTGATAAAGTGTTGATACTGAGTCAATTTATATTGATCAATATCTTTCGAAGATTCTAATTGTTTTCAGGCAAGAGTGTGATCAAAAATTGATTGCTGATTTTTGTTCAAAGTCTTTGCAGAATTTCTATTTTAGGATGCATACTAAGTTAGACTATTACTTTTCCGTCAGTGTCGTCATTTTTAGAATAAAAACAATAATCGAAATCTAGGCGTCAGTTATTGTCTCCAATAACAGTAAACAGTAGAGAAAAGACCGTTCGATAGAGCCACACATGTGACTGAAATCACGTTGAAATTCATCGTCTTTTAGAAAATCGTTTTCATTGAATTCAGTAGAATCATATGTTACGTAGGTTTTTTCGAACTCAATTTGAATATCGTGCCACGACTCAACATATTCCCCGTTTCTTACAACAACCTAATGTCTACATTTCTTGTGAAATCTTTGCAGAGAAAAATCAAAGCCTTTTACTGTAAAATAAACGACACCATTCCATTAGTTTTTCTTTTGATATTAATGGATTATTCAATTATCTTAAAATTGAGCAGGAATTCCTCGTTATTCGATGAAGTTACTCAAAGTAATTAGAGCATACATTTTGTTGAATACCGAGCATCGGCTTATTCGCACACGTCTTTTCTATCATTGCAGCTCTATTGAGCATTATTCCACGTGCTAGATGGAAACAGAACGGTGTTACCATCGCAGGTGGTCACCGAAAAGGCGCTGCATTAAACCAACTCTCCAGTCCTCGAGGTCTCTTCGTATGCGAGGATCAAACTGTACTAATTGTTGAGCAAGGTAATCACCGTGTTGTGGAATGGAAGCGTAATGCAGACTGTGGTCAAGTGGTAGCTGGTGGTAATGGATGCGGAAGTGCAGCTAATCAATTGAACAAACCGACAAACGTGACTGTTGACAAAGAAACAAATAGTCTGATAGTATGCGACCGGGGCAATAGACGAGTGATGCGATGGTCTCGTGAAACAGGTACAACAAGTGGAGATATTATGATCGAAAATATCGATTGTTTTTCATTGGCAATGGATAATCAGAGATGTTTGTACATCTCCGATGGTCAGAAACACGAGATAAGGCGATATCGAGTTGGAGAGAAAAACGGAAGTTTAGTGGCAGGTGGTAATGGGCCAGGTAATGCTCTCAATCAACTCAACTGTCCTGGCTACATCTTTGTTGATCGTGATTATTCTGTCTATGTGTCGGACTGGCAGAATCATCGTGTAATGAAGTGGATCAAGGGTGCCAACGCCGGAATTGTAGTAGCCGGTGCTAATTGTTCGAGCGCTTCGTTAACGAGCTTGTACGGTCCTCAAGGATTATTCGTCGATTGTTTTGACACTGTCTATGTTGGAGAAGTGAGGAGAAATCAAATATCTCAATGGAAGAGGGGTTCGGACGAAGGAAATCTGATGTTTGGTGGAAAAGGCATTGGAATGGAAGCAAATCAATTGAATTATCCAGAATGTTTGTCATTCGATCAAGAAGGCAACATATACGTCGTCGATAATGGGAACCATCGAGTTCAACGGTTTGATGTTGAAGACTTGATCTAATGGCTTGTTTCGAATTGAATAATAATAAATGAGATTTTGTTTCATCCCTTCTCAGACTTAATTATTATTATTATCGATAGTTACACACTGTTTCACACGTATCTTTTCCCGAACACGCAGTCGCCATAAATCCATAGGTTTTTATTTTTGATTTCTCGTTGTTTCGAAAAGTATATCCTTTTGCTTGAAGAGACTATTGTTCAATTCAATCGAAGGAGTCTTGCCGTGACAGTTCACGATACTTCTGGATGTTTCTTTTTCTATGGACTCATTGCCTCTATTTCTAGCTTTCCTCTTTAGTACCTCGAAATAGTGTCATTCATTGTCGACAATGCTAAATTGCTATAGCTCATATTGTTTCAGAAAAGAACGTCATCTACTCATACATGCTTCCATTCCTGTATCCGCGTTGATAGACACTTCCATCGTTTATCCTGCATCAAAGTTTTATTCTCAAAAGTAATTTGGTTCCACGCATTGTACTTTGTCGCTAGCCAGTGGGTGTGTCATACTTGTTGAATGAGAGTAAGCAAATAGTTCGTAATCTGAACTCAGGGAGGGCTTGGGTGTGGACCATAGGTGAACATATGAGCAAAGTGAAGATCATCCCACAGCCACCGCACCACTCGCAACCACAATTATACACCCGCTACATCCACACCCGAACTGATTCTCTATTGATCAATGATCACGACAACGAATATTCGTGAACTCTTCATCAAGATCTACTGAATATGTTATAATATCTTTTCACAATCAAGCAATATCAGTGCATACATTCATTTTTAACGTTCACTCGATACGAATTTCATTTGCATTCAGCATAATTGCAATCATTCACTTTCTGTTTTTAATGAAACACATTCAGAAATATGATTTCTTCTACGTCAGATCAGTCGGAAGACTAAACATTAGCAGCTTAAAATGTTTTAGAAAATGAGACACAATTAATCTAGTTAACAAATGAAAAAAATGTTCCTTGACTATCATGAATTTCATTCTTGAACCACGAAAAAAATAAGGCTTTTGCTGATCAACAACAGGTTTACTTTTTGGGAAGTTTACTATGATTAATTAACCGCGCTCTACGAGTTTCTTTCTGTAAAAAAGGGACATTTTTCGAATTATTTTCTAAGTAAGGGATGAATTTAAGGATGCTCATAGGACAATTTTCTTCGATACAAAGAAGTGATTTTTCGATAGAAGAAGAGCAGTTCATAAATGTGGCTTAGCTATTCGCCGAGGTGATGTCAGTGTTATGTGTTGTTCATGGAACGATCAATATTGTCTCTATCTGCTAGTTACGGTTGACCCCAGTATAATTCATATAGAGGGCAAGTAATTTTTCAAATTTTCTCAAACGTCGATTGGCGGCTGCACCGCTTCGAGTAGATTCTTGTTCGATGATGATCGATATTCCAGATCGAATGTAGTTCAATCGTCGTATTTCGATGAACCAAAGGTTCGAAAAATCTAGAATATTTTTCTATGGAACCATCGAAGATTTAGATTGACACATTGAAACAGCAATCGGTTGACATCTCAGTCGATCACATCAAGTTCCTTCGTACTACTTATAGATAATGCACAGGAGATCCACTGATCTCATTGGTATCGATTCGCACAACTAAAGTCACCGAAAGGTACCGTGATAGTAAAATTCAATTAAGTTTGCCGTAAATAGTCAACGGATACTACTAACTATAAACTTAATTAATAACAAGAATCACGGTGATGATTAGTAGATGAAGCTGTGCTTTCATTTTAAGCAAACAATGCAGCATCATCACTGCAATATCTATGGAAATATATTTCATTTGGTAACAGGGTAGCCAATCGTCATGATATACTTGCTCCGACTTTGCACTTTTACGGATACTTTTCAACTGATAAAAGAGTGAAAGTGCAGCGAAGGACAAGCCAAATGTTTAGCTGATAACTAAAAGGCATATTTGTTAAGTGGTGAAAGATAGGCACATTTTCTAGGTAAATAAAATGCCAAGCAAACAGAAGTAGATTTATCCACCGGTCCAAACGAAGACACGTGTTCTAGAGCTCTTTCATGCCGAATTTCTTGAATATTCACTCGGTCTTTTCCGTCGATACATCATTGGATCACGATTCGTGTATACATATCTATTTGTAAATATAGATGCCTATTTCTATTTTTTCCTCGATACTTTTCTTATTAGAAAAACAACTTTGTAAGCTACTCAATATCAATACTCGGCGGTGTACAAAACCTTGAAAAAAAATAGCAATTCAGTGTTTTTCATAGAAGAGTATACTAATAAAATTTCTGACTTCGTTATAGAGTTAACACTGAAACTTTCGACGGGATTTCGAATAATTCAATTAATGTCGTGTCGACGAGTGCGGATTCTATTTTAGCAAAAATGATGTAACAGTTATAGATGTCAACTTCTTCAAACATTTAGTCACGCAGAATTATTCTTAACAAAACTGATTATTCTTTACGAATAAGTGTTACTCGTGCAAACATCTCTGGTTGTTGGTCCATGTTCAAACGCTGTTTGATTTCCTTTGTCATGCAGTCAATAAGTTTACATTTTTCTTGTATCGTTGCGTCATCAAATTTAAAAACTGAGAAATATCAACAGTTCTCCAACGTCAAGACCATCTGATTCGATCTAATATGCACGATGATTTTTCTCTCTAGATACAGTCGGCGGACGAGTAAGAGAATTTGATTTGATATCATATAAAATTGAATGATCGCAGATTGATCAATCAACAGTAATCAATATCTGCAACAGAAAGTAAGAAGACTTGAAACTTATATTATGAAAACAGATATGCATCAACACTATCCTCACCGTTGATAGAGCGAATTATTCGATTTGGTACTAATTATACTTTCACATTGATTTTTAGACTAAGAAATCTAAGTATTCTCGTAAAATCAGTAAGAATCCGTGATTCCGTTATAGTCTCCGAGGCTCTTGGAAAAATTTCGAGCTGAGAACCTTCTATTTCTCGACACCTCCAAAAGTCTGACTACGACTAGCTGTAAAGTATGAATTGCAACTTCTTGTTCATGTTTTTTCATATCATTAGAAAGACACGATAAAGCAAGGGGGAAAGCGTATTTCCGTATTTCTATGTATTTCTAAATATTTCCACGTATTTCTACGTATTTCAGAAATACAGAAATAGATAGAAATACGCTTTATCCTCCTTGCTGTTGTCACAGAGAGTGGCACTTGGACTTTCTACTTGTCACTGAAAGCAGATCTAGGGACCCAAATTTCAGCTATGAGTGACAATGTTGATCAATTTTTGAATGAAAAATATTCAGTGACCGACGACGGTAACTAAGTAATGGTTCAATGCAACTCTCGATACTTGTGCGTTCAACTATGTAGAAGAAGTACAGCAAGCTGCAATCGACGCTAGTCTAAAGTTATCATATCTCTGATGTTCATTAATACGGCGCTGGCTGTGTTCCTGTAAAATAATCAAAAATAGCCATCATAGAAGGAAGTACATTAGAAAATATTTGCTGTCATGTCAAATAATACCATTCTTCAAACTTCAAAACCGTGCCAGATTGTTTTCGTCTTTCGAATTCAACTTTCTCATTATTGACGTTTAATAGAATCTTCGGAGAATAAAATACTACACAGCAAAGTTACCTATAGGGCTTCTTAGCCTATTCGAGTTTGTAAGAAAATTCGGAATCTTTCTTCGTTTTGCATTCGTCAATTTTCGACACTGGAAATTATCTTCATGAATAAAACAAAACTTAGCTCAGTAGGAAGGGTTTCTTTCACGATATTTGTGATCATACGATGGTGAATTCTTCCTTTGAAAATATCTAAAACGTTTTCTAAGACTCTTCACCGGATTAACCTGTTCAGAAAATATTTAGAAAGCGAATTCACGCAAAGACTAATGTGCTCAGTATATTTACGTGAGATAGGACACAGATTTTGTATCGAAAAACCAAATCTAAAATAAACAAGAAGACTTTGTCAGTAGCTAAAGCAATTAAATCGTACGTAGTGTTTATGATGCGAGTGTCATCTACATGTGTTTGAGTGTTGTTAGATAAAACACTTCAATAGGAGAGAGTATAGCCCCGTATAAGATTCCGGCTGCCAATTACTCGCCAGATATTCAGCATTCGTTTTTGAGATCTACGAAGATTTAGCTGATTTCAGCCAGTACATTACATAGGCATTTGTAAAGTAGTTTTGTTTTCCTCAAAGAACTAATTTCGACTTTTGAAAGCTTCAAAATTCTTGTTTCTGTCGACAAACTTATTCGAAAACTTAAAACGTATTCTTATATGTGTCTCTAGTACGCAGGGCGCGTGTTTCTCTCTACATAACCTTCATAGAAGTCTATTGTGGCGTCGAAAGTGCCATTAGTTTCCGATGGACTTTTTAATATTTCAATGTGATTGTTTTCAAAGAAGTAGTTTGTAAATATCTTTTAAGATAACACAAAAGTTTCATGAAACTATATAGCAAGATTTTTGAAAAATTGATCGAACATGTTCATAAGCCATATGACACACAGACGAATCGTGTCGGTTTCAGCAAATGTGAAGTTTCTTATAAGAAGGTCTATTCGTCGTGGAGTCGAATATCCTTTGAAAGTTCTTAGATAGAATCTAGTGAAACGAACGAAAACTCGTCGAATAGGATAAAACTTGACACAGTTTACCCCTGGCATTCTTCTGATGAATGTTCTATTTGAAAAGTTCTATGTGAAGTTTTTTCAAAGTAATTGAGACTATTCTACGCGTGTTTTGTAGTGATTGAAATTTTATGTCTTGCCTATATTAATTCTCCCTGGGATAAACCAGTACTCCATAGACCAGATATGGTCTCTTTTACATCTCATGATGACTTCATTTTCTGTTGTTTTCACTGTCTAAAGATAATGCGGCTTGTTTTTATTATCACACATCATAGAGGATCTACGGATATTGAAAGGGCAATCGGATGATAAGAGAAGTCAAATCGTGGATACGTGTCGTCTTCCGTGTGCGGCAGCGACAACACCTTAATTTGATAAACTAAGCTCAAACGATTATCTAGGAACAAGACTAACATCTTGTACGAGTCTGGGAAGCAATACTACGACTAAAAAGCTGGATTGTATTCAAGTAAGACTTCTTGAAAAGAATCGTTTACAATTTGATAGAGTAACTAAATGAAAACTGATTTAAAGTAGCTTTATTCGACGATGATTACTATAATATTGTTTGAAACTGTTGAACATTTTTCAAGGAAGAAAACGTAATAGTTTTTCTGGCTATTCAAAGCAGAATCTTTGTAGACTTCTCGATGAACTTGAACATGATCATTTTTGAGGTGCTGCGATAGACGAAAAGTTGAAGTAATCTATTGACTATCGATCGCTTCAGCATAAGTTTTAATCGGGTAACTATTAAAAAGAGACGCTTGAACTTGATATGATGTGTTAAGTAATATTCTTTAATATGGAATATCAAGGACTCAAACGATATTTTATGCATATCAAGTATGAAGCAGTGATTCATTCCATCAATTTAAAGCTGAAGCAACATCCGCTGGCCAGATGTTGCAATTGGCTAAGAAAGAAAAGGGATCTCTCTCATGATTGAATTCTCATTAATAGATTATCATGTTCTTTTTCATCATCTTCGTCGTTTTATTTTATTTGGCTTACCTTCTATATCAGCGTATTGCGTCGTCACATGGAATCGATCCGAAGGATATGTACGTCCTCATTAGTGGCTCGGACACTGGCATTGGCCATGCATTAGCAATTGAACTTGATCAGTTCGGTTTCAATGTGCTCGCCGGTGTACTCATTTCTGACAATGTTACGTTATTGAAAAACAAGTTATCATCTAAAGCGACTGTCTTTCGTCTAGACATCACTAAACAAGAAGATATTGAGGCGGCGCATAATTTAGTGAAAGAAAAAACGAACACTCTGCATGGACTAGTCAACAATGCGGGTATTCTTACACACGGTTGTATCGATTGGACTTCGATGAAAACGATGCGTAAACTCATGGATGTCAATTTCTTTGGACATGTCGCTATGACAAAGAAATTTCTGCCCTTACTGATCACTAAGTGTGACTCACGTGTGGTCAATGTAGTATCTGCCGCTGGTTTCTTCACTTTCCCCAATACTTCTGCATATTCAGCATCAAAATATGCGATGAAATCTTTCTCAGACTGTCTTCGTCGTGAGATGGCTCCATGGAAACTACGTGTCAGCACGATTGAACCAGGTGCCTTGCGAACATCTATGATGGAGGGTTACGAAGAGACTTTGAGAAATGTATGGAGTGGACTTCCCAACGATGTTCAAGAGCGCTGGGGCATCAACTACTTGAATGGTGTGATCGATACTGCGGTCAAGAGTCCATTCATGATCTACGCTGATAACCCTTCGAGAGTTGTACGAGCTATTAAGGATGGACTGATCAATGCCACACCTCGTATTCATTATAGGCCAGGTTGGCAAGTCAAAATTATTTTCTATATTCTATATCTGTCCCCTGCTTGGTTTAGCGACATGTTGTTGGCCAGAGCTATAAATTTTATTCCCAGTGGTGTGAGCCATCAAATTTCCAGCTAGATGCTCACATTCATATCCATTTTTTATTCGAAAGTTTGTTTTTCGTCAAATAAAGTCGACAATATTTGCAAAACTAATTTAGTCTATGTTGATTGACAGGAAAAAGAAATTTTTTCCCCAAGGCATCAGATCACTTGGCGACCTTTTAAAAAAGAATCAAATTTTTCTCAAGCATCAAAGACAATTCTAATTTCTATAACGATCCATCTAGATTTGATGCCTGAAAAGGTGAACAATCAGTATTGCAGGCGCTTTGTTTCCAGCGGACAGTAGACGACTTATATTGAATAGATGGGTTGATACATTATTAATATTAGTATATTCTATTGAGAAGAATTGACGATAGGAGTATTTTCTTTTTCATGGATGAAGTAGTGCTCTATGAGGCCAATAGGAACTTTCAATATAGGCAAGTGTATTGGACCAGTCCGTTCAAGGAACACTCTTCATACCATAATTAGTATATTATTCCAACGAAACAAAGCTCAAATAATTACTGTGCAAGTAGAGTTTTTCATGGATGCATTAATATTGTCTATCATGTTTAGTGTGGAGATGATTTTCTTTCCTACTTAGATTTGCTTGATGTCGAGGGTTCTAGATTGATTCGTTTCGTTTGAAACCTTCAGGCAATTGAATTAGCAGGAAAGAATGATTTTCGCTACTCAGTCGAGACTCGAGCTAGACAGAAAAACTTTCTGTGCTATTTTGAAATTCATTTCTATTCAAAATAAAATCATATTTATTACAAGCTGCTTTCATAGAGCAGTTATGAACGAACGTACTTTAGTTATGCTATATCGTTAACTTCGTGTATTCGAATTTAATTCGCATCATTCACAATAGTGAAAAGTTTTCTATGATCTACTAGTTTGTCCAATAAAATTGTAAAGATATTCAAATATTTTCTAGAAGTTCTTTCTCAAACGATTGTTTAATGACAAAATAATGACAGAGAAATATTTTTGCTGTATCACTTGAAATTTTCTAGCCTACAAAATAATGCAAACATTGCTGTTTGTTTATTTTATGTTAGATTTGCGTATGCATACTTCATGCGGAGATTATATCTATGCGATCGTCGTCAATAGAAAACATTTTACATTCACTAAGAGTATGAATAAACGTCCTTGAATTAAACAAATTAACGACAAACTTAATGATGCAAACAGATTGTAATCTATATTTTCCAACATTAATAAGAGAGAGAGAGAGAGCTGCATGGTCCAATAACACACAAGATGTCTCATGATATGATATGTCAATAAGAACACATTATTACTGCAGCAACAAACGTAAGTTGATAATTATTCATTGATTTCTAAAATGACGAATATCATCGACTGCATTTCAGTATATTGATCTTGAATAACTCAGATACGTTTCTAACGACACCGGTTGCACACGTACGAATTTCACATCAATGAAAAATCGTTTTTTTCGAAATTCGCTCAATTCGAGCAACACTTGTCGAATAGACTCGCAATTAGAATTCTTCGTTTGCATCTCTTATGCATTCAATTGAATTGATTCTGACTTTTACTTTGATCAATATGCAACGATGATGAAGAAAACTAGAAGATACTCTCAAATAATCATAGATCATTTATGATTGAGAGATGTATTGAAACATGACCTCTTGTTTTACAAATAGTTTCGTGCAACTAGTGATGATCTACAGTAAAAATAAACGGTTAATATAGTATTAGCATCTTGAATCCAAAGTGACCACAGCTCTCATTTCGCTAAAAAGTATTATATCTTTGCATTTTCATGGTATTGATTATCTTGAATTGGTCACAGCAACACAGAGAGGAAATCAATAGTTTCTTCTATCAACAGCCAATGTTTTTGTCGCATGTATAAATAACTAGGGTGTGGGCCCCACGCCCATCCACATCCTGAATAGAATCATTTGGTTGCACATGTCACTAGTATTGAGTCTCGCTTGCATCGTTGCATGTAAAATACTAAAGTTCATCGTACAGTACTTATTTAGAAAAGCGTACTTGAAAGTTCGTACTTGATCCATCCTTCACTCTCAAATACTTGAGTCTGTGAGTAAAGAACTCACCAATACAGAAAGGTTATCGATGTCGATGGCAGATTTTGAAAAATACTAAATATTTAGATCACGAAAAGCAATTCTTATTCACTTATAGATCTATTCCTTTGAAGTATCTGATCATGGTTAGCCATATGAATTTCATTCCAAGTCTTGTTCATGCGGATGTTAATCCACTCAATCGAAAATCTCGTTCCCTTCCGATTCTGAACATCGTCGATAAATACGGCAGAACATTTCATCTGTCTTGGATCGGATTTTTTGTTGCATTTCTATCATGGTTTGCTTTTCCACCTCTTATTCACGGTGTTATTCAAGACGATCTTCAACTGACTGATTCAGATATTTTACATTCGAATATAGTAGGACTCCTGGCAACTTTACTTGTACGCTTTATTGTCGGTCCTCTTTGTGATAGATATGGTCCTCGATATATCATGGTCGCATGTCTCCTTGTCGGAGCCATCCCTACTGCTTTAACTCCATTGATCAAAAATGCTTCTCAGTTGATCGCAATACGATTCTTCGTTGGTATTCTAGGAGGAACTTTCGTTCCGTGTCAAGCGTGGACAAGTCTGTTCTTCGATAAAAATATTATTGGATTAGCAAATGCTTTAACTGCAGGATGGGGCAATGCAGGAGGTGGTGTTACATTTTTCCTCATGCCAGCAATCGTGTCTTGGTTGATGAATCACCATGGTGTTAGCCAATATTGGGCATGGAGAATCGCTTTCCCTATGTGTCCACTAGTCGTGATCATTTCTGTTGCTGTCGCCACTCTTCTATTTGGACACGATACTCCTAATGGATCATGGGCCAGCCAAAGACGGAATCGAGACATCACACAAAAATATGCGCAAACTCTCGATGGAGTTGTGCATCCAAAAAATCATGCCGAATGTATTAGAATGGTTGAAGGGTCTATTCACTTACACGATAACAGCACGGCCTTTAATTCTGAATTAGATGGTACCGTCATAGCTGATGCACCTGATATGACTAATAAGCCAGTTTATATTGGCATCATTGTGGCCAATGACGAACTCCCTCGAACTCCAACATGTCGAGATTTTTTGAAAGTTATTTTTTCAACACGAATCCTACTGGTTGCACTTCCTTATTTGTGTTCATTTGGTTCTGAACTTGCTGTTGAAGGTATTATATCTGATTTTTATATTAAAACCACAAAACTTCAAGATGGTTTAATTTGGAGTTCACAAATGGCTGGAAACTGGGCTGCTGTCTTTGGCCTTTTAAATATTGTTACGAGACCATTGGGAGGATACATTTCTGACATACTCTATAGATATAATGGGCTCAGTGCAAAAAAATGGTGGCTGATCTTCCTCGGAATAATTCAAGGAGTGTTCTTCGTTTGGATTGGGTATGCAAAGTTGAAGATCTATTCTTTGATTGTGGCAATGACAGGTCTGGCAATATTTATGGAAGCTGCGAACGGAGCCATTTTTTCTTTGGTTCCTGCTATTCATCCGAACTTTACTGGTATTGTCTCTGGTGTAAGTGGAGCATGTGGGAATGTCGGTGGAATTTTATTCAGCGTAGTTTTCCTACTAGTTGCCAACGATTATCAACATGCTCTGTGGATTATTGGCCTCTTCTGTCTAGGAACGAATATTGCCGTTTCGTGCATACCAATTTGATTTGATGAACACGACGGAACTATAGTTCGACAATAAAAATAAAATTCATAGAAGCAGAACTAAAATACAAAAGTTTTCGTTGATTTCAGATTTCTGTCAGTCTTTAGAAATGAATTCAAGCTAACTTCTTCGATGACAAATTTTAAATACGATGTTGACGAGAAAAACAATTTTAGAATCGTAACTGAACCAACGGGAGCAACAAAGAAGCACAATAAGCCAACTTGTGTGAACATATTTCACTTATAACCTTGTACAGGTCTATCGTATATTAAACGACCTTGGATAATCCTGACAGTTATTTTACATATTATATTACGAAAATACTGAATAGAAACGAATCGAATGGAGATGAATTCGTTCGTGAGAACGATGAGAGGAATAGAAAATGACAAAGGAAAGATTTTTAAAAAAGCAGGGAGAACGTTTTATTCTATGAAATCAAACTCTGCTAATTGCGAATAAAATATGCGAACATGTATATATCATCTGTTACCTCAGAGAAACAGCACGATAAAGGGTAGTATAATATCTAGATCAATATTTTACTGAAGAAAATGCGTCACTATCTTATTTGCAAAGTCGTAGGTAATAATCGATCAAAATAAACAAAATTTTAAGCCATACAAGAAATCCATAATAAAACGACAACGGTTCACAGGTTTTCGTTTGAAAATGTCACTGAAAAAATTTCGGAGGATCTACCAAAGATACGTGAAAGTTCGATGTTTGCTTCAATTAGATTGAACACACACGGACGAGAGAAGAAAATCAGTGTTGAACTTCGAATCAAATTTATCTACACAATACCTGTAAACATAACAGCTAGTTACGAGTGTTTAGTGCAGTGGCGTTGCAATTTACTACAAGTAGAATATTCTCTACTGTCTACTCAACACTTATTCGTTGGTGTTCTATCTCAAAGGTCGAAGTAATACTTTGGTAGGATCGTTTTAGTTGTAATAATGATAGGTTAACTTTTACAGGTCTACACATATTAATAAAAACAGCGAAGACAAAGTTCAATGAGTCTTGGCATCGTTTAATGATTTCTGATGACACTACACGTGGTAACTGTTTTGAGAAAGCCATTTGCAATCGATTATATTACGTCAAAAAAACTATTTTGCTGCCAACATGAAATGTGTTGATTAAGTTCCTTGGTATTTAGTGGATTTGATTGAAGAATATCCATGTACTCAATTACTTTTTCTTTCAAAAACCTGAGCAAATACTGAAATGTACGAATAAGTCAAACATTGATAAGAAGCTTTACAATGTGTGCAATAGATAGGGTGTGAGAAAAACGATCTCTTTGAATGAAATTCGAACAAAGATTTTTTGTTCAACTAAATGTTTGACTTCAGGGCAATGTGAAAAAGAATCTTTTCAACTAGATATTCCCATTCACCCTTGGACAAGCTCTAAAACATCCACTAACACAATATCCCATTTGATTCGCAACTTTTTCACTGTCATCATGTTAATCTTGAGAAAAGGACAATATATTTCTTTCTCAATAAAAACTGATACCTGCATCAAGTATTTCTTTTCGAAGGAAATCATTTAATCGTTGGATATGTAACTACTATAAACTGTTCTATTTAATGGATTTTTTCCACAGGTGCGCTTCAAACAAAGGCAAGGTAAAATGCAATACCTTCTCCATCTTTGTGTAAACTTATATGATTATAACTTTTTTTCTATGTATCCCTTTCTATTTGAAAGAAATAACGTACAGTGACATTGCTTTGATGCAGAAGGATTATTATGATGCAATGCTCGAATCAAATAGTAACACAGAATGATTCTCAAATTTTCAAGTATATCTTAGTCATTTGGAATGATATTTCATTTTGGAATTTCGATACTCGGTCATTGAACCAAATGAAGGCCGATTTATGTTTCTAATCGAATTTCGCATCGAACAATAATTCTAGTTCGAACACTAGCGTTTTAATTTAAATATAACACAAGCATGCATAGATTGTGATATACTATGTATGAGTTTATCGCTTGAATCCACAGCTTTTTCTAATCGTTGACTACGTGAAATTACGAATGCTTTTAATTAATGAAATTGTGTCGGTACGTGTTATTTAATTGACGTTAGTGAAATAGAACATGGGATTTATATCAAATGACTAAATAATTATGGATTATGAGAAACTCTTTGAAGCATTCTTTCGATCTTCTTCAGTTCTTTTTATTTATCATAAAGAGATTGTGTGAACACATCGTCATTAATTAATACAATCATTCTTTTCTTGCGAAGTCAACATGGTCTTAAAAAGACAGTCATTTCAGATATTTCATCATCGAGGAACAACAAACAAACAATTTTTTAAAAATATTCATCAAACGTTTTCCTGTAAAAAGATTTTATAAATCAAATCAACTGAAGAAAAGTCAATGATGAGCAGCAAGTCTCGTCGATATTATTTAAATAGAGAAATCTTCATTTTTAGACTTCGAAAATGTGATCATGACTGCTGCCACAGTTATAATAAATCGAATTTTCTATGTACTTTGGTCGTTTGGAAGACTTGTTACTTTTGTTCTACAGTACGGTTAACATGTTCGGAATGTTGAGCAAATTATTTTCATAATCAATGATGAGACATTTTGGTACGTTTTCTAGCAGCACTTTTCTTTTTATTCAAAGCAGAAGATAAATTCATCATTATTATCGGTGCAAACTAAAGAAAATTCTTCTACAGATAGGAAAGACCAGTATAATACAGATGGATCTTTAAAATAATGTCTCAACAGAATAATTAGTCGTTGTCGAATTCGTCGGCTTCCGTCGTACAGTGTAGCTTTTTACTTCGAGATTAGGTTGGAGAAGTAGGTAAAAAACGTGTCACTTCGAATAATTTGAATATTGACTTTGATAAGAAATAAATTCATTAAAGAGAAGAGTGAGCAGGCCAAACATAAAGTCGAGACAGTTTTGAGATTGTTTCAGATTATCCTGATATTTCTAGTCAACTGAATGAACGATTTACAGTAATATAGATTTCGAGCATTGAATGATCCTCGTATTGCTGAGGCTCTGTCAAAAGATCGGTATTCCAGGAGCAATATTACAAAGTATTTCAACGTAGTAACTAACTGTTTGAATTCGATCAGTACCAGAGTTGCAAATAGGTTCATGTCAGAAATTCCAAGTACTATATTAGATTTTAATAACAAAGTTTGACTTCGTTCCCTCATATGTGCAACGTGAGAGAAACCTTAGTCTTGTTCTATTGGTTCTCGGTCAACTTATTGGTTTTGACTACTTCAAAATATAGAAACGGCATATAAAGTGCAAGTCCCTATTCATGCAAATGCTTGACAACCTCCTTATGTTGCGTTGTCAACAATTCTCTTAGACGATAATGACTATTAGATTTCTTACCAATCGTTTGAATTTCTCAACAACACGTGTGTCTATTCAACTAAAAAACAAATATTTGTACTCTCTATTGACATTGCTGCTGCATGTTGTCGAGTATCGTATTTTTGTCGTTTTTTTTTGATGATATTGATTCTTCATTCATGAGATGCAAAATTTACACAGGAAAAAAATTTCGCAAGACGGAGATAAGTGAAACTTCGACACAACATGCCTTTTCTATCATAAGTCTTCTAAACAAGAAAAACAATTTTTTTCTTCATGACTATTTATTCACTTTTCCAAAAGAAAAACCTGCGATATCTAAGGTAGTTTGGCAAACGCTCACAGATATTAGTAATTAGGACTTTTACTCTACGAATATACTTGTGCATACATGCAATGAGATTGATGCCGACGCTCATGATAAGTCAAAATTGTTTGCTTCAGGATGAATCATCAGAAACTTTCTTTTGGATAAGAATAATGCGACTAGAACCTCATTGCTATTTTGCCTTAAAATGTTTTTATAAAAATTAAAGTATTCTAATGCTGAAAATTTAACTTTGATTTTCTAGTATTATCATCGTACAATGGTAACCCTTTAGCAGCATTATCTTTGCATAGTTTCCTGGTTTGAAAAATAGCTAATATGCGTCGTTTTAAGTACCGTTATTCATTTCATTCTACTTAAATTACCTGTATTAATACGGTTAGCTAATATTATTGTTTATTAAATTACAGATATGGCTTCATCAGGAAACTCCAACTCATTTCAACAAACATCTCACCGTATATTTTGATGCATCTCTATTTTGCAACGATAAATTTACTGTATAAACGGTAACTGAACTGACTAAATCTTGTACTATTTATTTATCCACGATTCATTCATCAAGGTTTTCTCAATTTATTTTTCAGCATATTTAAATTTAATATCCATAATTTAAAACAAGCATTCAGAGTTTTGCGGAGATTTATGAAGGGCGCCAGCGTCTCGCAAAATATCTGTCATAGTCTCCTTTAGTGAGTAAGATATTGCATGTTTTTGATTGAGCGTTTGGGCATATTGGATTTTTTTTTCTTTCTGATTTCTTCCTAAGTAAATAGTTTCCTGTTTGTCACATTCAAACCTCGTAGAGGTCGCTCAAAATGGTAATTTTTCTTTGAAATTCTATTTTTGAATAGGTGCCGACTAGGGGTGGTACTTTACTTTTACTTTACAAAAGTAAAGTAAATAAATTATTTACTATTTACTTTTGTAAAGTAAATTAAACTATTTACTATTTACTTCTTAGTAAAGTAAATAGTAAATAATTTTTAATTGGCGCAAGTCTTATAAAAATTTGAAAAAAAAATTTATTTACTTCTATAAAAGTAAATAGTTTATTTACTTTACGAAAGTAAATAGTAAATATTTTATTTAATTTACGAAAGTAAATGGTAAATATTTTATTTACTTTACTTATTTACTTTTTGAGAAAGTAAAGTAAATGTACCACCCCTGGTGCCGACTAATCAGTTTAGTTAAATCTTTACAGAACAGTGTTTTTTTCGGCATATATACCAGCTGAATATTTTGATTTATAGTTCTATAGGTTCAGATGAGTTAGTAGAACCCATCAGTATAAGCATACAGTACATAGTTCAATAACCAACTTGGTCATATACTACTTGTTTGATTAATATTATACTAAATCATGTTTTTGTTTTACTCAACTCAGACGCTAACTTTTGACATTCATTGATCTTATCATTCATGTTTTGTTAATAGACCTTGTTTGGAGCACTGTGCAGGTAAAAAATTCACGAAACTTTTGTAATTCATTGTTTTCTTAAGGGGACCCCCTCCCTCAGAAAAGTCGATTTTTTCGAAAAAATTGATGTTTAAGTTTTTATCATGGCTTGATGCCTCAAAGTCTCCTCTCTTTCAGAATATATATAGACTTTTTAGAAAAGGTTCGATTTTAAGAGATTTATCGAAAAAATACTAAACCGTACTGCCTTCTTTCCCAGAAAAGACAAGTTAAGGGAAGGCAATTTTTCTGTCAAGATAGTTACATGGTTGGAATCAGCATAGAATTCTGAACGAAATGGTGTGCCTTTTTGTGAAAAACAAGTATTTTCCTTGTTTTTTGCCAGAGTTTGATCTCGACATAGCTTATTCAATATGCTGATCACGAATATGAGGTTCATCTCACTTAAAAATAGTCTAAAAATAGAAAAGTGGCAGTTTCTGACCCAACAGCGATCGTTTTTACCGTGTTTGACAAATCGCTGCCTTGCAGTCAAAGAAATAAGTTTAGGAAAGAAGAAATACAATGAATACGTGCAGAAATGATAGTTCTATCGATTTCATTCGATTAAGAGGCCTAAAAGAACTGTTGGTTAAGTTTATTTGATTAGAAGCTTGGAAAAAGAGAAATGAATCTATATAGTATTCGAAATGTGAGTTAACTTGTATTTTAACAGAAGGTCCATCCAACAAGTTACTTCCACAAGCTTCTATAGTTTTTCATGCTCTATCTGAATATCAAATTCAAACTTGTAGAAAAGTTGCGAAAAGTAGTCAAAAATTGGAAATAACTAGGGCAATAAGATATTAGTTCAATTGTTCACTGTCGTTTTTCGACGAAAACTATTCAACAGAAAAAATACATCATTTTATTCAGAATTTTATACTGATTCCAACCATACAAATAGTTTTACAGAACATAGCAAGGTCGAAAAATGGCCTTAACACCAATTCTCTTTAGATCATTTGTAGATGGAGCGAGTTGATATCATTTACTACATTGCCCAAAAGATTCAGTGTAAAAATATAGCAAATAGAGCTTATTCACAGAGTTTTTTTAGACAGACAACCGGGTACTTAGTTTTATGGCTGAGAACCATACATATTCATCTGAAATTTCGTTGAATGCGCGTAAAAGAGAAAAATAAGATCTCATTAATGTCTATGTATTCATAAAAGGCATCGAGAATATGAATCTCATTGACCAAAATCTCGTCTTAGAAATCTTTTCTACGTCGAGAAACTACCATTCTAAACTTCTAATGCATTTTAGTACACGAAGAATATAAATGTATCTTTGTATGTATAGATATACATAAATAAAAATAAAAATAAAAATATATTGTATGTTGATAAACCAAGAAAATCATCACAATGTTTATATATCAGTTGATATCATTAAGAATATATTGGTTTTCTTAGTGTGAAATACTAAAAAAGAGATAATGTTATCGTAGGATACAGTTGAATCAAAAACACACACTAAATATTGAATATGCATAAAAAGATAAATAAAACTCTCTCGTTAACTCGAGCGATGGATTCTTTTATTTCACGAATGGAATAAAAGGCAAGCTTAAAGAAAGATAAATTTTTGAAATGAAATGTTAATGTTTTAACAAATATTGGCTCTGTAGTATATGAGAGAATGTGGTGTGTATATCCGTAGTGATGTACTGCTTTAGAACTTTATTCACAGCAAACCTGTCAATAGAAAAGCAATTCTTCCACTTTTACTTGTAAAAATATTCGAATGATTATTCATTTTGCCTCAAAGTTTAAAAAATGTTTTATCTGGTTATTTTCTTTCACGAACAAAAATTGTACACATATTGTTGTGAAAGAAAAATATCTCGCTGTACAGCTGTTCGTTACCTTGAATATACGATAATGATTATAATTAATGTACCTCAATATAACGAGCATTCAAAGGTTTTCTTCTTCTTTTACATTGTCTGTCTAAGAACAACGGACAATCCATTTTGTTGAGTATTCATTACATCATGTGCATCTTTCAATTTCATCTTTTTTTTCATGAATATGACAGTGTCTCACTGGATACATCACCACTTCCAAACGATGTTCTTACATATACGAACCACAGCTTCTTTTATTTTATTGAAAACTTTTGTGGAAAAAGATGAAGCCGATTTGCTTTCAATACAGGTTATTCGATCAGTCGCCCCATTCCTTTCCATTCAAGATGTTTATTCTATCTTTGCTCTTGATAGCGGTGACGTTATTGAAATCCTAAGACGATGTGCTCTCAAGAATAGAAATGGAAACTTTAGAGCTAGACCAGGAATTAAAAATGTTTTTATTATGTTCAGTCTCTTCTGAAAGAAACGCAAAAAAATTCAAAAGAGAAAAAAGTCAATATTGTCTCAACTGAATCCTCAGTTCAATTCCTTCATCCAATTCTATCACTTCGTTTTCTGACAATACTATTATTCCACTTGTTTTTGAAATCAATGAAGCTGGACATCGTGAATTTATTACTAAATCTATAGAACTATGGTGTGTTCAAAACAAATTTTATTTAATGTTCATGATTTCAATTTTGTTCATGGAATTGACTATCAGTTGAATTTTACTCCATCTCTTGAAAAGCTCAAATTACATGTTCACGTAGTTTCTCTGGTCGAACAATACGGTCCGCATACGACGGTCCCTTATGTGGTCGTATGAATGGACGCAGTAATACTCCCTTATCATAATGAAATTACTGTCTGTATACGCCCCTATACTGTGAAAGCGGCACCGTATACGGGGCGTATACGGACAGTAATTTCATTATGATTAGGCTGTATTACTGCGTCCACTTATACCCAGTTGATTGAATTCTATACTGGGTCTGATCGAATCCGATCAACCAACAAAATCCTGTTGGAATCCTCGTTGAGGAATGAGTAACCGATCTGACGGAAAAATAGTAATTTATTATTTGGGTGCCAATTAGTACCTGATGATACGATTAGAGGTCTGTCAGAACGCTATGACGGATGTTGTCGGATTCCGTAAATCGGACCGATCGGATTCCAACCCGAAGGAGACGAATGTCATTCCACAACCAGGATTCCGTAGATTTTATAGAAATTCACCATAAAATGTGACCGGATCCAATCATCGGAATGAATCGCTTGGGTACAGCCGTATCGTTCGGCCTGGGTTATTATCGTCTCTTTTCCTTCCTGCTTCAGGAAACTTTAAAATAATTTTTCTAAAATATAATGGTATCAATAGATATACTTTCCGAATGATCGAACAGGAACTTTCTGAAATGATGCAGCGTAAGCGTTTCAACCTTCGCACATAATATTTATTTATGATCTTCAAAAATAGCTACGTAGTGTACAATGTTATGTTCTCGCAACAAAGTTTGTAAAATTGGTCTCATTGTGTCACTTTCTACTCAGCGTTGGAAAGATATCGGCAGTAGTAATAGTTTCCTTGTTTTTTGACAATAGATATCATATTATTTTCGGCTTCTAAGAGCGACCTGTGGATGTTCGATCGTTTTAAGTAAATTGACACGCAAGTCGATCAATCACGAGCAGACACAAGATAATGTTGTTATACCTCGAGTTTCATCTTTTCTGTCATTTGTCGAAACAATCATCATCAATATCAATCCGAAAACGAGGTCGGCCAATAACATCAATTGATAAACGCTAGAAAAGGATTCGAGAATCTTAGTTGTAACGGTATAGATTCCCGAAATACTGTATAGTTTTATTTTATTTTAAATTTTTAACTAAATGAAAAATAGCGTGCGAATAGGAACAATAAAAACGAAAAATAGGGCGCGCGTCAGCAAACGACGATATAAAAGTTCCTGATATTACATTTACTGTATTTTTTGTTAGTATTACGAAGTAAAATATATGTGAGTTTCACATTTTAGCACCAAAGAAGCTACACTTACGAGGTTTTTAGTAAACATTAATGGAAAAAGAAAATATTTTCATAAAAATACTGCAGTTTGGGACTTGATAGATGAAAAATATAAATTGTCATCGGATCGTTTGAATCACGTTATAGAAAACTCATAAACTTTGTTTTAAATACCCATGTAAACATTTTTTGAGTGAAAATGCGTCTGAGGCGCGTTTCATTTGCGTCGAAATCGCAGCAACCCAACGCGTAGAGACGCAGCTCAGATGAAACATTTCTTGCGTTCTGACGCGGATCCATATAAGCTCTCGTTTAGACGCGATTGATGAGAAGATCGCTACCAGACGCGATCCAGTCTGAAGTCCCATATAGACGCGACTGCCTCAATATTTTAAATTTCAAAAATATATTTCAATCCGTCTCAGGTTTGATCTGAGTCGCTATCGATATTGCCTGTCGATGGAGACGCGATTCCAAAAGAAAACGCGTCGACATGCGTTTCCAGTCTGAGTTCACCCACGTTCAGACGCAGATCGTGCAAAATCGCGTCCAGATGCATTTTTCATTTACTTTTCATCGCGTGTGGATGCGTTTCACACGAAGAACGCATTTAAACGCACGATTTCTGTGTTTTGTGTTTACATGGGTAAAAATAAGAAGAAATATCTAAACTGCTCCGTTTTAAATGTCTAATTATTCAATCATTTTTGGATCTTGTTTTATCTATAGCATGTTTCAACATGTTTTTGTGTTAATATTTTCAAATTTCTAGAGGGATCTGAAATGACTTGGAGCATCATATTGCCATTAGAGTCAGATAGAATCAAATAGATTCAATGGAGTAAAATAGAATCAAATAGAATCAAGAGATTCACTTAAATCTAATTAGAATCAATAGATTCAATAGAATCAATAGATTCAATAGAATCATAGATTCACAGAATCAGCTTTCCCCCCCTTGCTTCGATCTCTTGGCTTCAATCACCATATTCATTGATTATCTTTAATAATTCTATATATATATTAGAACTTTTAAATTTTACATCCTGCAATAGATATTTGTAACGGAACTGCAACAGAGACTTTCGGTATAGTTCTAGATACTTTTTTGCATACTTTCAACATGAGTGATAGTATAAACTTAACAGCAACACAAAGTTCTCCGAACACAATATTTACATTGAAAAATGCCAACGCATCCATTATTGAGTTGATTTCAGGTCGACAAGCCGTGGCAGAACTGAAAAAAATTGATGATTACATTAGCAATTTTAGCCAGTTTGATTTAGTCTCTCGTTTAAATTTATCTTCAGCAACAGTTCAAGATTATACAGAGTTCATTTCAAAACAAATCTTAGTATGGGACGAAGAATCGAATCAGTCAATGTAGTCATGTATAGACTTCATCAATACCCATTGTGTAGAACAACTTAAATTATTAACCTATCCATCACGAATCTATGTTATATTAACCAATGGGAAAGATGAAAATAATGCAGCATACTGTCGCAATGAAAATGTTGTAGTCATACCACAAACATTACTTATTAGCAACAGCATATTTGAAATATTTATTCATGAATTATTTCATATATGGAGTAAATGGCCCAGCAATGCAAGAGCTCGTGATGAACTATATGCAAGTATTGGCTACTTAAAAATACCTGCAGTGCAAGCAATCGATTTTCCAGCAATTCTACAACAGATAAAAATGACTAATCCAGATGCACCTTTAATATTGAAATATTATATTGAATTAAAAAAATATGAAGACCAAGGTGGAAAAATATACAAATGCACACCGATCTTACATGCTTGTCGAAGTTTTGATCCAAAATTCTCCACGAATTTCTTTGATTATCTAGTTGCTACAACTTTGATCTTAGACGATGAGACATATAAACCAGTAGAACCATTGGAATATGTATCATATGCACAAGCTAGTAATTTTTTTGATCAAATCGGATATAATACAAACTACATAATACACCCAGAAGAAATTCTAGCCGATAATTTTGTACTATGGATGACAAAAATAAATCAATTGAAAACGTTGGAATCACCAACCATTATCTTAAAGATGGATAAGATCATATCTGCTGCGGACGAAGGGATGCGAACTAATGCAGTTCAAATGAATAGTTCATCTATATGAAGAAGCATCTACAGTGAACTAGATTTTATCCGTTATGCTTAGGACATTTTACAGTAGTCGTGTCCTTTTCAAAAAGATCATCATAGATCAATGTTAAAGCATCGTGGAAGAAACTCGCCTCTGAAAAATTCCATAACGCACTTTTTAGTTCTTATATCAAATAAATATTCAATATCATCTTTCTTTTTTGAATTTCATTCTTTTCCGTCTAATTCTTCATAAGTATAAAATTATAAGGTTCAGAATCATTCTATTTGAATACTGATAATATGTTCATTATTTTCATTACATATTCTAACAGAAATGTCGCATGTTTCTCGGTTGAAGCGTTTAACAAACTTGCATCCATCGGGTAATGAATTTTGCGAAAAACGATCTGAGGGTGTATCGAACTGTTTATGGTAGCAATATCGGACCCCTCTCGTCACGAACCATTATAAATAGGATTTTCTCGTCGCACAACTTGATAGACTTGATAACTCATTGATTAGATTATAAGTTAATTGAGTAACTAATTCATTTTTAATCAATATTTTCTTAAAAAATCGTCAATACCCTAGCACAGACCAGTGTAGAAACCTGCACGGGTTCAACTTTATCAATCCGCACCCGCCCCGACAAATGAGTCAGAGCCCGAACCCGACCCGAGCAATAATATAAAAATTTTTTTTCCAACAAATACATTATGTACACATTGTACGTAACTGCCGACTTCATCCTTAGTGTCTTTAACCCTTCCTCAGCATCCTCATTTTATAACTTCATCGATGTTCTAGGTTCTACTTGAGCCCTTGTGTAGAAAATTTCACACAACCAATACTTTTGTTTTATTCAAGCGACTCATTTCTGTATTAGAGCTGTTAACCCTTCATTGGTGTCATCATTTTATAACTTCCTCGGTGTTCTAGGATCCAACTGGACGAATACCTGTATTTTTTCCTGTTTAGAACTATATACAATTTCTCTTATGCAGATTATACAGCTACTGAAGACCGAGATATTAGAGAAGAGGATTCATCTGAAACACCAAGTGGTAAAATTGTATTAAATACAAAACCAACAAGTGGGTCAACTTGGACCCCACGACACCGAGAAACGGTTAATACGATTAAAACAATTCTATCATGTAGCAGTTGATTTAGATTTTTCTAATATCGGATATTCGCCATTTTCAATAGAGTTTCGAGTATTTTCCTTTTAACTCATTTCTGAACGATAATAACAAGAAAATTTAAAATATGAAAACGAGATATTTCTTTCTTCAAACGAAAATATCTCGCAGCGTTTTAATAGACATCTGAAAAGGAGTACAGATGGGTACTTCATTTCTGTTGGCAAGGTATATTTTGGTACTTTGCTTTAGATAACTAAGTACCTCCAAGTGTCAGCAAAATAAACTGATAAACTTAGCGAACATTCATCGTATAAGAATATATTATTCAACAAGAACAGTTCTAGAAGATAATTATTGATTGTCTTAAAATCTAATAAGACAATAGAAATTTCGATAGCGAGCTCGATTGAACTAAAAGAAAATATCCTCAATTTCATCTGCAAGTAAAATACATAAACAAGAGGGAGACGAGAGCAATTTAAATAATGACGAAAAATGAGATAAAGTACATTTCTATCTTAGACATCACGCTCCAGGTACTTTGCTTTTTGTGCTAATTAAAAAATACAGTACTTTTCAAAAGTCTCAAATACTCTGGATACGTTGCTTTTCTTTAAGGCAGCTAACGTTAAAAATACTACATATCGCATGAATTCGTACATTGTTTTGAACATCAATCAATAGATTCCTATTTCCCTGTTCATTCTGTGTACCATAAAAAAAGATACAAGACAGAAACATGTGTTATGAAAAAATAGAACCCGGCAATACCGAAAAAGTTTTGAATCGAACCCGAGCCAGACCCAACCCGACAAGAATTGAACCCGCACCCGCACGCGGGTCGGGTCGGGTTGCAGTACTCTAGACCAGTGACAGAGAGTCTTCAAAGTATTATCAGAATTCACGGAAGACGAACTGCTAATTGAAGTATATGTGGCCGAGCTCTTCGTTGAGGGTCTATATTGTTAAGTAAGAAATGATGAAGTAAAATGCACCATGAATAAGAAAAACGAAAGAGTAGTTTTGGGGAATTTGTAAGAAAAGGTATATCATGCTTCACATTTTACTCTGACTGAGATTGTGCTAAAAACCTTCAAGTTTTAAGTATAGTTGACTTCATTCTACCTACTGCGAACAAAAATTTATACTGAGGTATATCCAAAACAAAATTTGTCTTGACGGGTTGAGACGTGTTTTTATATAGTGAGTCCTAGCAATATATTCTCTTTCTCCAAAAACAACTGCTATAGGTCTTTTAAATAAGCTTTATTAAAAATCAATGATTAAAGATTTTTTGATACGATTTTATCGATATTTGTAAAAGTTCGTACCTGCATGTAATATATTAAATTCAGAAAAATATGAGTATCTCAGTCGAGTAGGGATGAATTCCATCAATATGAAAAATCTCACCTGTCTGTTTTTTTATAGAAAACTCATAACTCGGAGGAGTATTTATCGACACTTTTGTTATGAAAACAACTCTGAAGTATCTTATACGGTAATTGTGGCGGGAATCCAAGCAGACAAACATTAGGAAAAACGCGTTTAAACGCACAATCGGCATTCCCGATTGCGGGTTTAAACGAGTTTTTCCAACTGTTTGTCTGCCTGGGAAGGGGGAGAATATAAGCAAGATCGATTGAACTTTTATGGAGATATCATAATCTTTTGCATCGTTAAAATATTTATGGTACACCATGTATATTGTCAAGGCGATATAAGTCGAATGTAATGTAAATACTAGTGTTTCGCACAGAAGAACATAGAAGAGTATGATTCTTAGTTATAAAGTATAGCAATGGCATAAAACTTTGGATCACTACAATGATTTCCAAAAGTGTATCAGTGCGTATAAAGTGAAAAGTGTGTATTTATGAGCTTGGATCTTTCCATCGCCCACCAACGCCTTCTACTCTCACCAACACCTCACACCAATATATATATCAGCATCAAACACCCACCCGTACACTCTACTACAATATACATTATCCATATATTCGTGAATACTTATCGAAGGATTCCTTTTTCACGTTGAGAATGCTGATTTTATTACAGAAAATGTGCTTTTGTTCTTCAGTAGATTATTCTCTTATAGATTAAGATATTCTACAGTGACTATCTTCGATGGCTTAAGTTGTGTCTTGTTCTGTGCGTTTCGATGGAACTTAGTTGGGCGTTATGAAAAGGCGGCAGCTTCGAACAAGTATTTGAGCTAACCTCGAATGATGTACCCATATTTCCAGAAAACGTATGGCACGGATAAGCTGATCGACACAAGAACTGCCGGCATTGTGGAAGCCCAATGAATCCCAAGATAACTATATATTTGCGTGTTGAAGAGACTTCTAAGCAATACGAATGAGATCTTAACATCAAATTTGGACAAATTTACGAAAGACACCACCGAACAATGTGCACAGATCTGAATTCACTGCTAGGACACTCGCGACGGCGATAACATGCATATCAATTAAATAATTCATCAAAGACAAAGGCGCAAGGTTCATTCCGAAGTGAAATGACACACCGGCTGCTATTGAAACTACAAAGTTGATCGATGCGTAGTTGGTCTGGGTAAACCAAAATAAACCAATACGTAAAGTAATTGCACCGATGATTGCTGCTAGTAGATGTGTTTCAGGAGATGGTGATTGGCCAGTAAGTGCGCCTGCCAATTCAATACATCGACGATTATAAATTGTACAGTATATCATGCCGACGATAAAACCGAGGGCGATTCCAAGGAATGCAAGACCACCGATCCCAATCGACCGACCACTTTCTATCCCGAAAACTATCGGAAACGCACCGAGTAACATATAGAGAATACCATATATAATGGTCATGTAAATAGACAGAAGAATAACAATGGGCACACGAAAGAGAAGAATCTAAGGTCGAGAGAGGGATATTTTCAAAAGTCTTACGATACTGATCTTGCTTTCTTCTTCAAATTTTGACCGACGAATAGATTCCATGACTTTCCGACAATCTACTAACACGTTGACCGAGAAGAACAGGGGCATATGTCTTTGGATACATGATTATTTCAATGATAGCGACTGCATCAATGAAGATAGCCATATAACTCCATGAACCCTTCTCTATCCAATAGATTCATCAATAAAGCCACCTAAGCATATTGTTTCATAGCTATTTCATGTATTTAGTTTTCTTCTGTCATCATCGGAACAATACTTACCGACGATTGGACCCAAAACAGGTCCCATGCATGTAGCACTGGCAAACAGAACCATAGCCAGACCTCACTCCTAGGCTGAAAAAACGTCCGCTATTGTTCCATCTACCTGTAAGTGAAATAAATGATTAACTACATATAAGTAAATTATTATGATGAACAACGGTACATGAACATACTTTGTTCCGTTTGAACTAGAAAAATGTTTCATGCAGACTATAAATATCGATGCGATGACTCATTTCGAGACATCAGAAAAAAATGAAAGGAAAACTAGATTCATTTTATTTTCAATAGAGATCATAAAAAAATACAAAGCTCAAATTTACGCTTCTACATTGACCTACATCAACGATAATTTTGTCCTTTCATCCATACATTGATAGGAGCGATTTGCGCTGGTTATCGGATCCATATCGAATTAAAATTGTACAAATAATAGTATTCTACGCACATAGTTAGTATTTTCGAGACTCGAGAAAGAAAAATGAAATAGACTGTAAGTACTGATATTACCATGCAGGAACAATTTGACAGAAATTAGATATAAGTCGATTATAGTTTAGTTACAAGTCAATGAAAATGGCACGCTTTTAATTGTATTTTTCTAGTCACAAAGACAGATTTTACTAATTCTTAAGAGTTTTCAGAATCGATTACAATCCATTAATCGATCAAGAGGAATAATAATTTTTAATCAATTAAAATTAATTCCAAGAAACCTTAAGAACAAAAGAAATTTGTCATTGTGGTAAGAAAACCTCAATTGAAATCATACCCTTTTAATAGAATTGAAATCAAACAATAATCGATTTAATCACGATATTTTGCCAAAGTTTTCAACAAGGGCTATTCATCTTGCACCATAGATCATGTTATCATAATATTTATAGGGTTTGATAGTGTTATGGAAATTTATATTTTTGGTTTCTCTAAAGCTAGAAAAATAAACTATTGTTTGGAGTTTCTTCTTCTAAAAGATCTGCTGCTAAACGGCTCCTAATAGTATTTACTACTTATATGTCCAATACAATACGCTTTCTGATGCTGATGCTTTATTTCAAACAGTGTTTTGCACCCAAACTGTTTTGGGAAATAACGACGTGCCGCTTTTTTATAAGTTTTTTTTCCAATAGCTCTGACAGTGCGGAGTACTAAAATATAGCAATTCTGTTGTCTAGATCAAAGCTTTCATTCGATTCTTCTGGCATTAATTTCATAGACGAATAGGTGTTTATATTATTCTCTTTCTGTTTTTCGGAACACGATCCAAAAGGAGTTTTGAAGTATATAGGGTACATAATTCTCATCCAGATACCCCAGCCCCCCCATCCTCGACAAAATACTGTAACAGAGGGGTTCCAGAAGCGTCATTACCGCATCGGTATTCGACAGAACACCGTATGTCAATGAGCCCTTATATAATAGATGAAGTGCTTCTTTATTTTAGTTCGAGATGTTTACCTAGGGCAATACTACCCAATATGATCCTATCGGATACCAAGAATACCTATAGGATCCTGTCGGAAGTTGTCGGAATCCTTTGTATTAGATTCCAATAAGAAATTGTCGGAAATTGTCGGGATCCCAGTACTCCGACAGGGACCACTGTCATTCCGACACCCGTCAACTTCCTATCGGAATCTAACACCAAGGATTCCAAAAGTTTCCATCGAATTCTTATCGGATCCGATAAAATCTGATAGTTATCCGGTAGGATCCGACGGGATCCTCCGGTCGGATCTGGCATCTTGGGCATGTAAATTATTCTGGGCAATGGTTTTACAAGATATATCAAATTAAAGAATTTTCAAGTAAATAGACACATAAGGTACATCATGTTTCACATTTTTAATTCAGAAGGTATTGCGCTAAAACCTTTTACCAGAATATATTGGCAAATTCCAAAACACTTCTCTAATGCCTTCATTACTTTATGTATTCTTAAGGATCCCATGCTTAAAGTTCATGATCACAGACTACTGTATACAAAAAGTATGATCAATAAAGATGATGGTGCACGATGATTTTAAATGACAACAGCATACTATACAAAACGATTATATAAGATTTCTTTAAACAACTATGAAATGCACCCATCGTAAGCAATGATCTTATACCAAAGCGTTTTGGTCATGTGTCTTTTTCGTACGAAGCAAGATCAAGAGTGGATAGCATCCCTAAAAATCGAAAAATCATTTCAATTCTTGTAGGCGTCTTTTCTCGATACAAAGTCAAGAAGTGGATTATCAGGAACGACTAAGTTATCCCTCTCGTTTTCCATTACAAATCAACGAATGATGACAACCAATGGCAACGAGATAGTTTTTCGGCGTTTGAAAAAATCAATCAAATTATAGTTTGTACCATTTATGCTCCTGGGATTTCTACTATTATGAGGAGAAATATAAGAATTTCAGGAGATATCTATCGTTTTTCTTTTTCTTCTGATTGCTGAATTCAGGTAGAAAGTATCATTTTTCAAGAGTAATAGAAGTATTTTTACCACCCATGCTTCTTTGAATTCTACTCTATCAATGAGAAATGGAAAACATACGACCAAGAAGGGAGGTAACAGATCACTGTAAATCACTGTGACTTCACCATAACGATCGTGTTACACTGTAATCCAGGTCTATGATTTACAATCGTATGTTCATCATACTTTTGGCGCCTTCCTATCGTATATCGACCACATTTCCGTAAACATAGATTCGTAAATCATCTCAAGTCGACGATTACGGACTGCGTCAGCGAACATTTAAGACCATATACGATGGCGTACACGACCGGATTTCTCCGTAACACATGACTGAGTATGACGATCGTATTTCTCCTTGGCGTTTATGAAGGAATACACGGTCGTTTCCGATTGAAAACGATCTTAGTAATAGATTCGTGTTTTACCGTAGATGATCCGAAGAAATATGGTGGTAATACTGAGCCATATATTACACTAAATTGTGGAAAAATACGGTCACGGGGCCTTATTAAGCCGCATATGGTTGTTAACGAGCTTGAGGATTTGACCTACGATGTTGATGATGAATTAATGGCATTCAATAATCAAAAATATATCCGATCGAACCAAATATATTTTAAATAATTTCCACTGATATATCAACGCCAATGGTCATGATCATGAAGGGAAAAACTTGTTAAAAATTTTAGTCTTACGTTTTCTCATCTAAATGTATCGACATCCTTATATGAATTAAGACGTCATTTTGAAAATGCATTAGCAACCCAGGTGAATGAATCCGATTGGATCCTACGATCCGATGAAATCCTATGGGGATCCGAGTTGTGGAACTACTAACGGATCCGACGGGAGAAACCTATTTTCTTATTTGTGTACCAATTAGAATTTAATCCCACCAGTAGAGGCTTGTTAGATCAGATCATACGATGAAATCCAATCGGATTCCGATAGTAGGATTCGACAAAATCCAACACTAGGGATCCGAATGTTGGATCACAACCAGGAATCCGATGGGATTTCGTCGGATTAGAGAAATTCCGATAGAAAAATGATCGAACTCGACAGGCATACGATCGGATCCAATTATCGGAATGATCCTCCTGGGAAATCATGAATCTGCTAACGTGATAGCTCTCTCTCTCTCTCTCAGTCCTTTTACGTGACAAAAAATTCTTTTCTTTAAATATTAAATACGAAGGAACACCGACTTACATTGTTCTAAAATTGATCTATTTTATCTTTCAAATACATTAGACAGATGGCGTTAACTATCAGTCACTGGAAGAGCAAATTGTGCCATATAAGTTATTCCTTGAAAAACAAACGAATGATTTATCTTCCTCCCTCGTCATCTAAAACATCAAAATTGTAAGTTATTTTTATGACTGATTCAAGTTGTATTCTTCGACATGAAAGAGTAGATTATTAGTAATGATTTCAAATTAGAATATTTAAAGAAAAAATATTTTCATGCTGCCGAACTAAAATTACTGGGGAATATCATCTATAATATCCTTTATATCATTCAGATTATTGTATTAGCCAATTAATGTATCCTTTGCATTGATATAAATTTGTTTATAAGTTTATTAAAAACGACAAATAAGAAACATATTACCTCATTCTATTCAATGCAAACTTAAATGAGAAACAATATTGATCGGTTCAATAATAGGCATATGAACTTATTCTCCCCAATATATGTTATGTGTCTAATTCGTTAAAATAAAACTTGAACTGAAAAGGTTTTTTATGAAATCTCAAGCTACATACGATATTGATGAATTTAAAAGTTTTGGTTTAATTAAATCAAAATGAAATTATTACTTAAATATATCATCAACTGAAAATCTTAGACAACCTTCTGTGCTTCGTCAGATTATGCATATGTCTTCTGTTTAGAATAATTCTGTCTCATCGAGTACATATAAAAAATTTGCATAATGTGAACAAGAGCAGTTCTAATGATTATCTACGAGATGATGAACTAAATAATACAGAATTTATCTGCAATGTTTATGTTTCGTTGAAGAATATCAACTGAGTGGAATCATGTCAATCACTATAGTTTGATTGTATTTGTTTGTTTGTTGTATTAAGTTGTATGATAATCTTTTCATCTTCGGATCAATTTAATATTTGTTGTTACTTTCCTACTTTGAACATAGGAAGCGATAATTGTTGAATTGTTTTAGATGTATTTGACTAAACAAGCTTACCACCCAATGAGCTCCAATTGTGAATGGTGCTCTCAACCAATCTTCGGCCCACAGGGACAGTGTAGTCGTCATAGAATTTGTCGAAACTGTGTTTTCAATGATAAAACCTGTCAGTCCGATTGTCCGATGTGTTGGTATTTGAATGCAGCTAAATTTACTTGCGACAATAAAATTTGTTCTGGTAAATAGAATGCCAAATTTTTAAACGCAACGAAATTTGTGCCAGAGAAAACCCAGAGTGACATTAAAACTCACTTAAGGTCAATATTTTCTTCCTCATAAAAAAAGCAAATATGATCACGAATCTTTAATTGACACCAGCGATCTATTAACGATTAGAAAAGTAGTAATAACTAATTTCGATTATTTCAAAAACTAATAGACTCTTGACAGATTTTGACACAATTGTTTTTTTAAAAGCGACATCTAATGAGCACAGGCTTGCATAAACACGACTCGTATGACTTAAAAATATATTTATGGTCTTCATTATCCGAAAACTACTGTAAACAACAAACTCATTGATCGATCATGTTCTTAAAATAATATTACTGATTGAGTCTCGACGGTTCAGTATTGTGACGGTCAGTGGTGATAGCTGGAGAAAGCGTTTTGATGTACTATTCATTTTGATAAAATAGTCAAGTTACACGAAAACGACCCCATCCCCTCTTCGACCATACTATTAATACGTTCAATATTAGTCTGTTGTAGGGGAATTCATCTTGGTGATCAACCTGTTGAATGCCACGATGGTCATAAGCATTGTCACCAATGCTTTGACGATGGTTGTAAATTATGTCAGTTTCGTCAATTGAAATCATGGAATACTACAAATTTTCGAGATCTTCCAGCACAAACTCAAGCGATTCTTTATGCATGCCATATATGGGAAAAGAAATTCGAAGAAACTAGACCAAACGTCATAAACGATAATACTTTATTGGATAGGGAAACCTCATCGTCAGCGAATATCGTCAATAAACAAGTCCTTGAGTCGGGTCAGTTCATTTTAGAATTCTATTTAAGAAGAATATTCATATCATCCGTTCAACTATTGACTTCGCTCTATTGGCCAAGGTAATAGCGACGAAAAGAGAGCATACATATACATATATTTCCTCACTGGCAAGAAAGAAAGCCTGATAAAAGTAACAAATGTTGCGTACGTATTTGACTCTGTTTGGGTATTAGACGATAAAGTAATAAATCTATGAAGAGACGATAAAATCAAAATTTTGATGAGTTTAAGACTATTCTTTATGCAATTCTTTCAAAGACAAGTTGGATTACGAATTTTATCGTTACTGTAGCAATGACTTGGTCTTTCATAGCGTACTTTTGACCGACGTGTTGTCATCATCTTTTGTGTAGCTGCTTAAAATACCATTTGTCACTTCGGTCCTCGTCTATTCTTTTAACATCCGTGAGCCTCGGTTATGAAAGTGTTCGGTAAGGATACTAACCTAGATTTTCAAGTGATATTCTTTGTGGGCTCCTTCTTGATATATTCATTTCCGAAGCCAATCTTCTTGATAACTCCCACTTCTTGTGACGTAAATGACTGTTAGCTTTTGAAGTATTCATGTCAGTGCGCGTCGTACTTATGTAGTCGGTATGTTAGGATACATTTATAGAGACAGTTTCATTGATCATTTATGTCCACTATTATATTGTTTTTAACGAAAACATTTTGACAAAATAATAATAACACCGAAGATTCATTTCGATAATTGGATCAGGTCGAGTTCTGATCGAAATCCGATACGATTGTGTGGGATTTTTATCGAATCGACGCAATCCGATCGGAAACCGGAAAATGGAATGACTCTCGGAGACTTAGTGTTGGATGTCTGTCGGATTCCACTGTAGAATTTGGACAGAATCTGGCTTAGACTTTTGACCCACTGCTAGCAATGTTCATAGGTATGAATTAGTGCGCAATTAATGAAATAGGTTTCTTTCGTCGGATCCGTCTGTATTTCCGTTACCCGAAACTCAATCGGATTGCGTCGATTGATTGGATCCGGTATTGAATCATTGCATCTGGGAAATTTTTGTTGATGCATCGTTATTTTCGGAATTTTTTTTTACTGCTGCAATTGTATGTTGTTAATTTTCGTCTTTTCTCATATGCCAATAAAGGAATTGTCGTATTCCACCAATTATGGCTTTGTAGAGAATTTTAACTGTTCTCATTCAGTAAAAAAATGACTGATTTGACTACGAAACCGTAAGGAATTTCGCTGAATACATGTAGTCTAATTTATTCTGTGTCATTACTTAATTTAAAAGCGAGTTTTTCTCAATTTGGCTTTTGAAAATTTTATTTTATTCCATCCGTTTCGCCTTTAATTTGAAACTGATCCAGAGTCTATTTTTCGACTTTCGTTCTTTTCCTGAAACGTACGTCTGAAAAGATGCATAGTCTCATTCCAAAGTCACGATCAACACCGACAGAAACCGACGCCACCTTTCGCGTTGTCGTTACCCTATTTTCTATTGCCCGAGAAATATTAACCAATTAGGTCTTTTTCCTTTTCTCTTCACAACACGACCACTAGAGTAGAAATGTTTATTGAGATGAAGTAAAATTGAGAAGAACGTAAGAATTTTTCGGGTTCTCTTTTCTTCGAATGTTTTGGGCTCCAGTGCTCGTATGAATCAGCAAGTGATTTACTTTTCTTTCTCTCACATGAAAACGAAAGAAAATCTATTGTACTTTCTTTCGCAGAAGTTGAATGGGTGAGTCAATCTGATTGTTAGAAAAAAAGGAAGAATCCATTCCACCCTTAATGAATTTAATTGAAAAATAGAGGCATTGTATTCATTTATTTTCATAGGCAACTTGCACAGATCCAAACCGCAAACTAAGACGAATGAAGAAAAAGGTGATTGCATGATATGTCTCGAAAAGTTGGGTTCATCCTATCATAAACTTGAGGTATGCTGTCATATGTTTCATAAATCATGTATTGATCATTGGTTTCAATCAAACGGAAAACACTCGTGTCCAAGTTGTGGATATGTCTACGGCATTAGTAAAGGTACTAATTGATAGGGAATAAAAATCATCAAGTGACATTAGAGAAATGATTGTTATTGTTCAGGTCCTCAACCTGCCAATGGTCGAATGTCATTGCGATATTTAAAAACAGCTTTAGCCGGATTCGAATCTGAATCATATGGGTATAATGAGCAACCAACAATCGAAATAACTTATTCATTTCCATCTGGTTTGCAAGGTCCGCTTAATCCCAATCCTGGTGCTCCCTATCCAGGAACGACGCGTAATGCTTATTTACCAAATACGAAAGATGGAAAAGAAGTTTTAAATTTGTTAAGAAGAGCCTTTAATGATCAACATATATTTACAATAGGAAGATCAACAACAAGCGGACAAGATAATGTTATTACATGGAATGATGTTCACCATAAAACATGTCTTCACGGTGGACCCGATCGGTAAGAAAACATAAGTTTTTTAACATGCATTATTATTTTTGAAACATATTTCAGTTTTGGTTATCCAGATCCAACCTATTTATATCGTGTTCGTCAAGAGTTGGCTGATAAAGGATACAAATAACCATTGACTGTTTTTATCTTTGTCATTTTCTTCGTTGATCTATATATAATTAAACTCGACCTTGTGATAAACACACATATATATCTTTCCTAAATAAATACAGAACAGCGACTATAATTTTTGTAGATCGTAATGGCTGCATCTTATTGGAAAAGTTCTCAATTTGAACAATGGTTATTCGATCGCCAAGAGTTAATGTCATTTCGTCTTCGTGATATTTCGTCATGGTCACCAACCAACAATGCACCATTAATAACAGAAGATGACTATTCGAAGATTCTTATTTTCTATTCGAATATCATTCAACATATAGGGGAACAATATAAAGTTCGTCAGCAAGTTATAGCAACAGCGATTGTTTATTTAAAAAGATTTTATGCAAGATATCCATTGAAAAGCATTGATCCTTGGCTTCTTTGTCCAACTTGTCTATTTCTTGCTGCTAAAGTTGAAGAATTTTCTACACTTAATCATCAACGAGTTTGTAATGCAGCTGCAACGACTTACAAAAAATATGTACATTTACTAAGTAAGACTGATATTAATTATGTCGCACGTAGATTTTCATATTTTGTCATAGCAGACATAGAATTGACAGTTTTATTCCATAATCATTTGACACAAAGAAGAATCTGCGAAGATTATTTTGAGGATGTGAACTTCAATGAAGTATTCTGAAAACTAAAGGCTAATTCAAGTACCTAACAAGCTTAAGAGACAGAAGTGACACGCTCTATCATTAATCATGAAACAAGGCCATTGTCTTTGACAGATTTGCAACGTTTCATTTGCTTTTTCATGCTGGTCGATTATCCAAGCAATGATTCATGAACTTTTTTGTGTTGCCAGTCTGGGCCGCTCTAGTGAAGATGTTTGCAATCGATCTTGTGAAACATCGATTCTCACCTCTAATTCTCGAGAGAATATTACCGTTTTGTTCAGAGCTTGCTGTCACTCGAGTTTGATTGACGTTTTCCTTGGTCGTCTATTTTTTTGGTTTCATTTTCGATGAAGTGAAAACTGAAGAGCAAACGAAGCCAAACCAATCTCGTCAATGGGTGAATATTGACATCGACTGATTTCGTGTATGCCAATCGTGTAATGATTTACTTCTATTTATTGATTAAATATTTATCCACAAGTAGACTGGAAATTGTCAATCGTCTTCTTTTCTTTCTGCGCAGAAGAATAAAACGATAATATTCAAGTGATCCCATCGATATCATTAAAATAAAGTTGGAAGTCATTCAATTTTAAACATAGCCTAGACTATTTCTTGATCGTTGTCTGTTCATCACTAAAACTTCGGGACGAGAGTATTCTATTAGTACAGTCAACGTGATTAGATTTGCTTTTCTTTATCGTTTAAAAGCAATGCTCCTTTGAATCGAACTAGAGCAGAAGCAGTGTATTTGTTCTACACATTACGAAAGGCTCAGGCTTCATCTCCATTCGAACAGACAACAACTGCGGAAAAGAAACATAGGAAGAAAATTAATATGTCATTGCTGTGCAAAGGAACTGCAAAGATGGGAAAAATTGTGTTGAGCTCTTAGAATTATTCCCGATGTATTTTATTATGAACAGACTTCTGCAACTTTTTGGTCTTCGTGAAAGAGAAAATGACTGTAAAATACCGGGAATATACCGTGAAGATTTATTTCGTCGAGTTTATTGTGTTTTTTCATCATGCAAAATTTCATATCAGATTTCAATCTTTTAAAACAAAGTTAAACCACCATCAGAGTGCAGAACTTCTTGTTTGGAATTATGACCGCCTTAGTTTTGAGACTACTCTTCACATGTTGGAAAAATTATAGAGACATGATATGTTGACAAATTAGATACTCAACGATGCGATGTATCATATGAGCAAACAAACAAAAGAATCGAATGATTTAAGTATTGGAGATGATAGAAAATTTTTAAGCATTGTTCTAAATGCCGGTGTATCGGCAGTATATTTTTGTGTTCAACACTGCGACCACGAGATCAAAGTTTACCTGACGTTTTTGTGTGATCACTTCTACAATTGATCTTTGTACAGACAACATTTAGATATGTTTTCAGGGTGATTTTTCTCTCTCAATCAAATCGTCATCAAGGACAACGAGATAAGAGTATGACGTATACTGTAAATTTGAAGGTAGTGTTGAATGATAACTATGTTATTGGTTCTATCTTTTCAAGTCTTCACTCATGCATGAAAATCTTAGAATGAACAAAAAATAAACCGAGGGTGAAGTGCGACTGCAACTGATCGAATAGAGATTTTAACTGTTGAAATGGTGTCATTTGAATGAAACGTTTGCCAACGAACAAGAGTATTCTTTGATAATTTAAGAATGAATTGTGTAAGTCAACCGATAAAATACATCAGATTATTCTTCTAGTCACTCGATACGTTTTGTTTAAACTGATGTTTCTAGAAACAAACATAAGTAGTGGAAGTATTCGAAGTAAGACATACAATAAATCCAGTAGTTTCATAAGAACTAAAGAGCTTTCCCCTGCTAAGCTTTTGCACATCTGACGTGGGATAACTACGCAGCAATCCCTAGTGAATCCTTATTATAAAAAACAATATTTTTCTTTGACGAAAAATTGATTGTCGAAGAAGTCTTTTCACTCTAGACCAAAGTGTGTCTTGATTGGATCGAGCATGAAACAAACGATTGGGAATTCTCAAGATCTTTTTTTCCTAGCAATTCATGTCAATTCGAAGACAGTGTCAGATTTTTCTTTTCTATTAATCAAAATCTTAGAAGAGATTAGAAAGTACCGTTCAACATCGAGCACAACCGACATAAAACACTGATGGGAATTCGGCAATACTCTAAGTTGGATATTTATCACTGTGAACAAAAGATATCCGATTCGTTCAATTTCTAATTAGAATTTCGAAAACTTCCAGTATCGAAACAAATATTAAAATTAAAATTTTGAACCAACTACATGGAGATATTCCGCAACCTCTATTTGATGTTTGATCAAGTCAGACTAAACTTTCTGCTAGACAGAAAAAATGCCTCGATAATAAGATTTTGCATTCAGAACAAATTTCATCTTCAGAATCACAACATACGAATTACTTCATAAATCGAATAGATTAAATCCGAAAGGTTTGCGGCAACGTACACGTAGTCACCATACATTGAACAGAGTTCATAGTAGCTTTGTTTTGGTTTTTGATGAACAATGGAATCAATATTGTCTAATAATTTGGTGTTAGTGACAAATATTCGAACCTATTGAAAAAGAGAAATTCTATACGAAGAATAGCCGAGATGGCAACGCTGCATTTCCAATCCAATGGAAAACTAGTATACTTCCAAAACTTAGAATGTCTTTTCCTTTATTAACCAATCGATGATCGAATATAAAAATATTCGATGTGCAATACGAACTGGAGATTCCCATTGCCGTTTGTTTCCAGTCAACTACCGCCGCTATTCATCGATGTTCAGATGTTTCTCTTACAAGTTTGTTTGAAATTA
The DNA here is from genome assembly GCA_900239685.1 of Rotaria macrura. Classification (NCBI taxonomy): domain Eukaryota; kingdom Metazoa; phylum Rotifera; class Eurotatoria; order Philodinida; family Philodinidae; genus Rotaria; species Rotaria macrura. Next base: position 34,975 of record OENT01000220.1, on the reverse strand, counting down.
ATGTTAGTTATTTGGCCACGAGGAATTTTATCCGAAAACTGATATTTCTAATTGATAGGCGTTTAGTTGAAACGAATCCAATTAAGTAAATCAAATCATTGATCGTAGAAAATATTTTCAACATAAGTTTCATTTGTATTTAATTTAAATACTCAGAGACGTTGCGATTGGAAGGGTGTGATCGATCTCTGCTGCCCACACACGCTCCCTTCTTCCGTTTGCAAAATTTCTGCAACTACTGGTAATTAAAACTATCGAATAGTTTCTTGTTTTTGTTTCTTCACTGTTGAAAAAATAAACTTGAATGAAAAAGTCTATTTTGAATAATTGTACGACTGTTTAGACGGTCCTGGCGAATATCCATATCAAATAAAGCATATTCTTGAATGCGAATTTTATTTACTTGAAATAATGGATTGTTGCTTAATTATCTATCATCCATATCGTTCATTGGATATGTACACTCGAGAATTTCAAATAGATCAACCATTGTTTGAAACAGCTTGGCGAATAATAAACGATTCATTGAAAACTGATGCTCCGTTATTATATCCACCGTATGAAATAGCTCTTGCTTGTCTTTTACTTGCTGCAACATACCGTGACAAAATGGCAATACTCAAGCAATATATGATTGATGCGCAAATCGATGTTGAACGCGTTTATGAAGTTGTTAAACTTTTACTTAAATATTATGAATTAATGACAACGTACGATGCTGATCTACCTAATGATGGGAAACAAATCAAAGATCTTTTATCGAAAATTCCCAAACCTAAAATCGTTTCCAATGAATCGTCACGTCCATCATCACAACCTAATGAACAACAAATTCAAGGAACAATCGGGCAACAACAACAACAAAATAATAACAATAACAATAACAACAATGCAAACAATAATAATAATAATAATAATAATAACATCAACAACAACAACAACAATACGAACAACAATAATTAAAATTCAGATAGAAAAATCATCAATTGATTTTGTTTTGTTTCTTTTTATAAAAGAAAAAAAAACTCTTTAAATTAAATAAATATAAATTAGTCGTTGTATATTCTCCTTTAGATTGTTTCTCTTTAATCTTAATCAAATGTCATGGTTACTTTAGCGATGAGCCATTTAGTGACGTCTTCATTAAACAATAGAAAGAAACAAACAGATGGAGAGTCTCCAACAACAATCACAACTCCCACCGTATTTCAATCAAATTTAGCTTGTGTTTTAAATGATCCGAAAAAAACACGTGCAGAAATATCAACATTTTTTACTAAAACATGGGGTCAGTTCTTTTTTCGATTCAAATAAATAATTCACTTGAATCGAATCGAATTTAAGGGAATTCATTTATCGATCGTCTGCCTGACTCATTGACACGTCTTGGTGACTACAGTCTCAACGATTTTGAAACGTACTTCAATAGTTTACGTAGAAGTGAAAAATATGGTCGGCCTCGTGTACGGCAACAATCATCAAATGATACGAATATTTCAGAGAAACCGAACACAGTTATTAACATTCCACAATTATTTCTTTCGTCGCAATTCACATTGAGTGATACATCAACGTTTAATCTTGTTTTTCCAGGAATTATTCCAGTAAATCGTCCATTGTCTCCAAATCATTTTGAACAACAGCAAAAAACAAGAACAACATCAACAAGTAGTGAGAAGTCCGAAGGAAACTTTAGACGACAATCGACATCATCAACTAATAATACAAAATCAGCAACCAATGGAACTCTTAGGTTAGAATTTTATCAATTTTACAAACGAATTTATCCTAAGAAATTCACTTGAAATTATTTCTAATTCCGAATCTAATCAGTCATTCTTTAGTTAGAAGTGACCGGTGACGTGAACAATCTACTTAAATCTCGTTTTACTTAGAGCACTGTAATGAAAGATCATAGAGACGTGATTGCTTTCTTTTGCCAGAAAGAGCCAAATTTAAAAAGCACAGGATTTGCACTAAAATTGTTTTACTGGAAAGTTTCCAGTGGAAACTAATAAAAAACATGAGGCTATTGCCTCGCCACTATTTAAACCAATATTCAGTTCTCATAGACGGTAGAAGTAGTCAGCCTGAAATTTTATACACAGATAGACCACTGAAAAACATGTAGACATTTTTAATGAAAACGAAATATTTCGAGTAGATTTTTGAGAATTTTCCTTGAAAATTCAACTGTTATGCATGATCGCACCTGTGCTCATTACGACTTCCTCACTTGAAATTTATTCAACAAGGTTAAACATTTCTTTAGAATTACGAGAGACTCAATGAATCAAAAGTAAATTTCATGTTTCCTAAAAACTCTCATTTTTCTTTATGAGCGAAGTACCCGAAAAATAGTGGTGCAACAAACCTTAAATGGATTTGTGATTTGTCACTAAATCTCTGTTTTCGGAGTTAGATTTGGATTCGGAGTACGGTTCGAATTGAATTCCTAGATGTGGATTTCGTGTTGATTTGGATCACAGGATTGTTTATATCACTTTGTTTGGATTAGATTTGGGATTCGGGTCTTAGATTTGGACTTGGGATTTGTTTTAAATCTAGCATGAGTCAAACTTTGTAGCCGTGCTACATTGGACCCAAATATCAATCCCGAACCTAAATCTAAACAGATTTATATCAATCTATAAGACTTGATATTCTTTTCTCCCTTTTGAGACTTTATCTTAAGAATTTTCGTCAGATTTGGATAATTTAAGATCGAACCCAAATCCAAATCTCAGGTTTCGAGTTTGGTACCGTTAAAAATCCCGAGAGGAAAAGCAAAAAGCAAAATGTTCGATGTTACCTCTTAAAGACACATCATAGCATCCCTAGTAGAAACGTCAGCTCGTTTGGACGAAGCTAGTGCGAGGCTGAAAGCAACCGGGACTGCAAAAAGTAAAGCTTAGCGTTAGGTGAAGAAAAAGAATATCAATTTGATTACGATGCTAAAATACATTAGTGAATTCACTAATTCAACAGCAATAAACTATTTACATTCAAATGATCATTCCAATTATACATGGTAATTTACGATAATACTCTATGTACTCAACTCGCAATGAAGTTTCTTGGTTCGGAAACTGGGATAGGGGGGGGGGGGGGGGGGGGGGGGGGGGGGTAAATTGTAGTGTTGAGAAAAAGCCATCTACTTAGATCGTATTAATATCTATTCATCCTGTTCTAGTTATATCATTTAGAGATAGAACATCGTCGATGAATAATTTTTACGATACTGTTTCGACTCGAAACTTTCGAGTCGCATTTTTCAGCTTAATTTCATGGCTAAATTATTGACCATCGCACTCTAAAAAATGCCATGTGTTTTACAAGACATTTCAACTGTCGATTTTCTTTATTCTTGCTTACGGGTCTAAAATCGGGTATCCGTTGACACTTGATGCATCTTACTGAGACAGATGATGCGCCTTATTTAGTCGTATGATATGTCTCGATAAGACGCGCCACGTGTCAACGGATAACCGATTTCAGACGCGTAAGCAAAAATAAAGAAAATAGACATTTGAAATGTCTTACTTAAGTTTCTTAATTTTTTAGAGTGCGATTCTTTTCTGTCATCGATGACTTATGTTAAAACAACACGAACATTTTCATCGTAATACACAAGTATTGTACGCAGGATTCTTTAAAGAAGAGTCGACAACACGTATTGAATAACCTTCAACAAACAGGCGATCTCGGGTTTATTCATTCATTGTTGAACATGATCTCAACGTAAGAGCTTAGTAGACCTGTGATGTGCTCGAAACTGCGAGTGTCATTCTTGATTTCGAAATTCGAACGACAAGATTCGGCGCGCAACTGTCACCAATCAGTTAAATTTCTAAAGAAAATATTTATCTCATCGGAACGAACTGATCCTTAGCTGTGGTAAGTCAGTTAATGAGCTACGATTTTACAGGATTTGACACACAGAGTAGACGCACATCTATAAGAATGACCCAGTTTGACCTTTCTCTTCTTCTTAGTCACTGAATCTACTTAATATCTCGATAAAAGATGGTGGACACAGTGGCCGAACCATATTTCTCAATTATCTGTTGTAAAACTTCTGTACGCTTTCAAAATAATTTTCAATCGAATTCTTTCATAAAGTTGTGTATCTGACACTTTTATTTTTCTTCGAAATTCTATTGCAATACTTGATCAAAATCAATGCTCAATGTCAATCGACGACAGTATTCATTGAAAACTCTATTAGTAGCTTGATTATAGTTGACTTAGTTTGTCTTCGAAATTCGAAGTGAAGTAATCATATGTGGTTCGGGCAGCTAAAAATCTTCGATCGAGAAATAAAAGTAAAGTTCAGAAAGTAAAACTGATAAGTATTTTTCTTTTAGAAAAGAACAACTTGAACGGAAATTTATCCATAAGTGTCGTATGGCATACATTGTTCCTTTATTAATAATAGAAATAATTAAAAGATTATTGCATCACTAGAGTCCTTTATGAGAACCTTCAACTGACTGTGTATTCAGGAATATTTAGATATTTTCAAGAATAACTTAGTCCTAATCAGACATAGAACAGTGACAGAAAATTATTGTTTCGAAAAAGGTTTTTTCTGTGTTCTCTCCCTAAGATATAAAGACGATAGAAACTGTTCTCTATCGAAAGCGATGATGATTTAGGAAGTGAAAATGTTGAAGATCTCGGACGTCGTTTGTTTCTTTCAAAAACTCTACTCTGAAAGTAGATATGTGTACAAAGCTATTCTATTGCAGATACTTCCGACAGTTCCAATCTTCCATGATAGAACATTTATTCTATGCTCAACTATGTTTGAAGAACAAGGATAACATTCTTAAAAGACACTCTACATCTCTGCGATTAATATTCAAACTTTTATATTATCGAAATGAATTTTCTTCAATCGTTTATCTTGCTGCGCTTTGATTAACTGTCAATGTTTGATTCATGAATATGTTCGAAGAGTGGACAATATATTTATTCGATGACGACATTCGAGAGAAAAACCTATCTGAAGAACCTGATTTTTCTATTAACAGTCGTGCTCATAGATACTAACAAAAGTGGAAGAAATGTGTTAAATCCAGAAATTTGCAAACCAGCTTTCAAAAGAACTGATTGCATTTTTTCTATGCCTTTGCCGTAATGTGTCCCCTCAATCTTTGACGTGAACATTAATTTAAAAATTGACTCGATTAGTTGTGATATACAATCGACGAGCCCATAAGAATCGAGTCGTTCTCGATCATTGATCAACCACTTCTTCATTTTCTCGGATTGTTGCTTTTACCAGAAGATTCTTCATTCGATTGCAGTGGAACATCTATACCAAAACTCTTTTTCGGCGTTGAATAAGTTGACGTTGCAGCGTTCAATTTCTAAACTAGTAAAATAGATAACTGCAAAATAGTTCTAGGAAGAGGGGTAACTAAGTCTTTTATGCGCTGTCAGCGAAGCGCCTGAAATACTGTCGAACAGGAACAGGAATCCAATAGATCATAGTATTTTTGACATTCGGCACAAAGGACTATACAAATTCAAGGAAATCGAACTTTTTTTCGGTAAAAAATTTGCATGGTAAGAATTACAGAGGAAAAATGAAATCTACGATTTAGAAAAAAGAAGAAGTACTTGAGAGAAAGAACTGCTCTAATATTGATTCTGTAACAAGCGTCTTTTTTACATCATATTTTAAAATGAAATTGTTCAAGATTTTGATTTTTTGAAATAAAACAAAATTTTGTTTAGTGGTAATGTATCAACAAGTTCGTCACCGAAACATTCAATAAGTTCAACAACACGTTTACTACAAGATAAATATACGCACTATTTAGATGAAGTGGAGTTGTTGATCACTCGTGCACTATCAACTAAATCTCATTGTTTTCATGATGCTGTTCGTTCCCATGACGAAATTCAGTCGTTTCTAAATACGACCCGTCATGCCATATCGTCACTTCGCGGGGAATTGTCGCATTATGATTCTCAGTCGCTGTTGACACTCCTTCGTCTGTACCGTTTACTTCGTCAAGGACAAAATCAAAGGCAACTTCTTAAGCGCTTAGAATCTTTGTCTCTGGTCAAACAAACTCATATGCAAGTTCGAGCTTTACTAACGACAAGTGATTATTTGTCGGCTTTGGATCTAATCGATCAAACAAGAGAAATTATTTCCACGCAATTGAATGATCTTATTTGTTTAAGATTTTATGATGCGCAATTAAATGAATTTTATTTGTTGATTGTTAGTCTCATGAGACAAGAATTTGGGCAATCTTTAACTAGTCAACTACTAGCACAACAAGGTTTGTCGTTTCATTGGAACGCCGAACTGCTTCATCGTTTTCTCGTTTCTCTTTTCGTTTTCTTTAGATTTAATTTCATCAAACGATTATGCCGAAGAAGACAAATTAATAACGATTCTCATTGGATTAATTCGTGTTAAAGATGAAAAATATATCGATGAAGTTCGATCGAAATTCGAACAATTCATCTTAGATATTATTGAACGAGCTATTTTATCAAATTCAAAAGATATTCTTATAGATAAATCCAATAAAACAACGATGAAAACTAGCAGGTTATTTTAACGATCTCTTTTTTTTTATCGGGCAATTTTCGACTTTCACTCGGCTAAAGAGGAACGCCGATCCTCCATTAGTTCGATCAGAATCAAGACTAAAAAGGGGAAAATTTAACTAGACCAGAACCTAACATTGCATTTTACCATCTCATAGATACATTGACTTTGACAAAGCAACATCAATCTTTTGGAGCATTGAACAATTCTATGAGATGAAAAGACCCTAGAAACCAAAGGAATCTAGCCAGTCTTCAAACGAAACGCTCTTCTCTGTCTCTGGGTCACCGTTCTTGGTAGAACACTATGTTAGTATGTTGGTCACAGCATCCACTTTCAAAAAAAATGAAGTTCGTTCAAGATCACTCATTCCTAAAGGCGGTCGTTTAGAAGTCATTTTATGATAAGAAATTAGTGTATCTAAATCAGAGAAAAAGATCATTTATGAATACACAGCACTTTATTTCATTGATTAAACTTCTCCTCTATAAACTGACTAATGTTCAGCGTATATTTTTTCTTTCTAGAATCCTACGGGGCACTCTTATTTGACATCCTGTTTTCTAATGTTCCATTCCTAAATAGTCAAACTGTCTCATTTAATCAGAGCGAGCTAAATAAATAAATAAAACCGCAAAACATTTATCTACAAAACAAATTCATAAAGTTCTCTAGAAACCTACCAAACCTACAAAAAATTTACTAAATCTGACAAGTTCACTGAAAAAGCTGATTTTTTTAAAGAATCTACAGTAGCAGGTTCGTAGTTGATCCCTTGTTTAGTTATCCTACCAGAATTGTTTCTTAAAAAGTTGATCCCTTTGTCCTCAATGATTTGACCAAGACTGAAGTTGTCATTTTCATTCTACGCTTCTAATCGCCATATAGAATAAACTAAAGCTGATGTATTGAACGTCCTCGATCCTGAACGATGTTTCTATCTCACGGCTGAGCAACCCTATCTTGTTTACTCAGGATCATTGTGTTAGACGGTCCGATTGTTAATACGAACTCTCTTAGATGAACACGTACGAATTTCGTTGTTTGTCTATCTTGCTTGTTACTTTTGAAAGGTGGAGTTGAATCGACCATTTTTTGTTTGCTAGAACTATTGACATCAGCAGGTCACCGATAGCTCCAATCGTTTTTTCATGAAATAGAAATGTTGAGTTGTTGAACGACAACAGCTTATGAAAAGCACGACAAGAGAGAGTCGACCTTCGTGGTGTGACGGAAAGGTTTTCGAGTTCAATAAATTAGAATAGATCAATATCGAGAGACGAGAGAATGACCTCAAATTACTTGAGACATAATGAAGAAAATTATCTTCTGTCAAATCTAGTTCATCTTGCAGTCAAAAGAATGACACCTACCACAAGTCCTCACCGTAGTTGTGTCCCTGCGACGTACCGTTTCTAAGAACGTGAATGCCACATGCATTTGAGTCCCTGAGAGTGACAAACGCGAAAGCATTTCATATGAAAAGGAAAAGAACGGAAGTAGATAAATCTTGTTGTATTGAAATAATTCTGTAAAACAAAATTCCATTCGCATTGCAATTCCTTTGGAACCTTGGAGGAAGGGTAAAATATTTCTCCTTTGCTTGAGTTATTTCTACAATTATGAGACGAAACGGAAAGAGCGTTTAACGGAATAATAAAATAACTTTCTCTGTTTGGCATTATATTCACAAGGGTAATTCGTCATCGATTGTTTCGTTTTGTCTTTTCCATTTTGCGTCGTTATTAACGAATTCATGTAGAGTGTAGCATTTCTGTTTCAAGTCAATGCGCCTAACATGATTGACTATCCATAGAAACGTCTCCTAAGAATAAGGTTATCTCCAACTGTGAATTTTTCAAAAACTAAACTTAAAAACTTGACATTTTAGTGAACAATGTTCAATGAACGAAGATTCTGGTTCATCCACTCGATATGCATACCCATCGCCAATGAATTCCAATTCGGGTTCATTTACGTCATGGATTCGTCTGGCTAATCTAATATTGTCATCAACTGAGCAAGGCCTTAATCGTCTTCGAAACCTTTCTCAATATATAAGCGATGCCCTTTCAAAGCATCAGTTGAATAGTCCTCCGTCGATAGCATCGTTATTGCACAGTATATATGATACAGTACAAGATCGCCTTACGCTTGTCTTAACACAAGAAAGCTCACGGTGTCAAGTGCATTTCGAACGTTTATCTCTCGATGAATATGCACAGATGGTTAAATCAATTGAAAGTTTCATGTTAAATCTAAATAATTCCGATAAAAAATACAAATCGCGTCCGTTGAAAACATTCTTACAATCGCAAACAAGTAAATTCTTAGCCTACTTTCATGATGAAAGAAAACAACGTGTTTCAAATACATTAGATAACGAACAATGGAAACAAGTGAATATTTATTTTTTGTTTCGGAACAGAGAAGAAATAAATAGTTGTGATTTCCGAATCTCTACGTAGGTACCTGTTCCTCGCTCAATCCAGAATTCGGTCGATGAACTGTTTAATTTAACATCTTCGACAAATCCTAATGGTTCCGAAACATTAATTATCGATAATGAACATTTTGTTTTGTCAAATAGTGCTCTTCATCTATTCATGTTGGTGCTTGATTATTGTTCATGTGCTCAATTATTAGCGTCATCATCAATAAATGATGTCGAACATCGTCTTATTGAGTTACTTAATCTATTTAATTCGAAAACATGTCAATTAGTATTGGGTGCTGGAGCTGTTAAATTAGGGAAAATAAAAACGATATCAGCCAAAATTCTCGCCATCACATGTCGATGTTTACAATTTATTAAAATAATTTTACCAAAAATAAAGTCGCATTTCGATCAATTACAGGTATTTTTACATTAAAATTGTCATTTCTACTTGGATCAATCCAGAACAAGTGTCATCGTCATCTTATTTGCGTATAGAAACCTTTCGGAAATTCTCTCTCAATGCCTTGTTGATGAAGAAAACGATGCTCGATTTCTCCATCGGACATTTGATTTTACTGCAACTAATATTACAATAATAAACGTGCCGGGTGATTTGCTTTGGTAGCACATGTTCTGGTTGTACTAGTACCTCTTTAGTGGATAGTTTTTCAATAACCTTTCAGAGAAATAAGATCGATGGCTGAGATTTTCAATGTTCGAAACAGAGCATAGAGATGCATCGAATCATGTATTAAACTTTGTCCTAATTTATGGTCTCATATTTATTTAAGCAGTCTTCTAATTAAGTGCGAGGCATTTGCTTTCTTATAAAAAGGACAGGAGAGACATTTTTAAGTGACATTGCCCGAATAGTCACATAACACTTCGACTAGAGTACCTAAAGATCTCGAGTGATTAGTTCTAAACGTGTGAACCTTTTGCAGTTTTGTTGTTCTTCGATCGACGTTTTCGATTCACACCCGACAATTGAGAATCCACGGGAAAAATCTCACGCATAGATTTGTTTTCAGAGTGGATGATTGAGAATCTTGAAAAACGTCATGTCGCAAACCCCTTTGTTGTTGTGTTCGATGAGTCTCTGTCTCCTCTTTCGAGCGAGGAAAATATCAACTCGCTGTCTTGTTTCTATGAAAAGCTGTTCAAAAAGTATTCACTAAATAGACACTAGTACAAGCAGAACATACGATGCCGAAATAAATCACATTCACAGTTTATTATTATGGGATTAGTTGACGCAAAGTCAAATCGTGCAGAAAAATAGGCCATTCTTTTTTCTATTTTACTACAAAGAGAAAATTTCTTGAAAGTTTTCTTTATAGAAATACGATGATGGCTACACTACCATGGAATTGTTCTATGCGTATTAACAAACTCAACACGCCCCTATCTTATCGATTCCTCTATTATGATCTAATTAACAAGGTTTTTTGGAAAATTTAATCGATTTCTGTCAAGATTTTCGTTTACAACTACTAATTTAAGGTTCATCATTTTCAAAGAAATATAAATGAAATACAAAACACTGAATGCGAAGTACAATATGTGATCGTTTTGTAGTTTTTACTTAAAAATCATCAGTGCAAATTGATACTGAGTAAGAATTTCCTCAAAAACTAGCTGTTAGTATTAAAAATCTGCTTGAATGTTTTGTTACTGATCGATTCTATTGATTTTTCTGGCGTGTTTAAGAGGTTCACGCAATGAACATTTAGTATAGTATTTGTCAGTTCGATTCTCTTTCCAGAACACGTGCATTTACTTGTCTTTCAGAAATGTATTCGAGTAAATAATCCCCTAGAAGCCATTCATAGTACTTGGTTTATGATGAATTCGTTCACTATCGTTGCATGAAATTTTTCTCTTGCGTACTACCTTAATGTTCGAATAGGATGCCACTCGCTGGTATAATATCATCCTCGTTGGCGCCTGTAAACAGAAAATATCATGAGTGATTCGTTGAAGATGCAATTGAAAGGGTAGGAACTTATGTCTATGATCAAGCTCTTCAAAGCTCAAAGATATCTCTTCGTTTTACTAGCATCAACGAACCGTAAAAACGAGTTTTTCTTAATCGAATATCAGGAATCTAATAGATAAACTAACCTCGAATTCGTTTTCACTTTGGAGGTGTGATATTTACTGGTGTCATTGCTTCTTAGAACAGCGTCAATTATTTGAAAATTGACAGAAAAATGGAAATGAACATCGAATTTCGAATAGCATTTAAAAAATTGATCAAAATTAATTGAAATTATTTAAAATGTAGCTAAAATCAATGGGAAACACGCTCTACTTTAAAGTGCTTGTATACTTAAACTTGTACATTCTAATGACATACTGAGATATGCATATGAGCTAATTTAGTGAACAAGTTTTCGCTAGCTGAGGTTCTCTCTGTAGTTACACTTTCGCAATGCCAGTGATATTGTTCTATTCGTAGGTGTTACTGTTTTCACGAAAATCTGAACTGTGTCAACATTAATAAAAGGAACGAATTTCATTTGATACTGCTATTCGTAAACGACAAGATGTTAGAAATACAACTATTGTAGCTAGTATGTGTTTGTTAAGTTGTACTGGATTGATGTAGGTAGTATTGGGACTAGTGCATATTTCGTTTCAGGATTAGTCGGAAGTGCATTGGTTAAGTAAAACGTATGCGTATATTTACTTGTAGTACTTGAACTTGCCAAGTCTCTGATAAATCGACAGAGACTCTCAGCTGTTAGAGAGGAAGAGTTCATCACTGAAGTCGATCAACGTTCTCTAGATCTGACGAAACATCCAAGAGCACGACAGGCGGATGTCCTTAGTAGAAGTAATCGTTATCTTACATTGATAGTAGCAATCCTGTTTTCTATTTGAAAATGTGCATAACTGTTCCTTATTTGCTGTATGACACCGGCTCATCTATAATGCTATTGACGGTATTAGTCCTGAAATTACATTCAATTTTTATTAAAAGTAAGTAACGTGACGTCAGGTTGTGAGTGTCTACATGGTTCTTTCGAACATTGCCATTCACATTCTACATCCGGTAACTGTTCGATATCGGTAGCTTCTCTCCTCTAAATAGGCGTCTATCGAGATATTTCATAATTTTGATCTTTTTCATGGCAACATATGTTTTGAAACTCGATTGATAAACAAGGAAATATTGCTGATTAGTTTTCATCGTAAATATGCGTGGAGAAGAATCGGAGAAGTACCTTTCTAGATAACAACTCTGGTTTTGAATCGTTGTTCATTTATTCTCTAACATATAGAACGATTGGAAAATCTTAACATCAATGTATATGAAATAGATTTTCATAAAAATACCGACAGATCTTTATTTATATGGGTCGTGAGAAAAATCAAAGTAACCATTGCATTTTATGATACCGTCCTCAAACTATGATACGCAATTAAGTAGGAACCGACTTGATCTACTAGTATCGTTCAGTAGTAAATGGAACGAAAAAGTTCAATCTCATTTATATTGACTTGTTGTATAGAGATGAGTTTCATTATTTATTTGGCATTTAGTTTGAGCATCTTTCGCATTTCTCTAAAGAGTATTAGATTAGCTGAGTACGTAAAATAAAATTAGTTCTCTTATTTTAAACAAGACACACGTCAGATGACAAGTATCGAAACAGCGAAAATACAGAGCAATTCAAGTAAATGGATGAGTTATGAACAGAAATTTTCTCTTCTCAATTCTTTGTTTTCAGGGGAAAAAGAGTCGCAAGAATGACAAGGACTACTAGATGTTTTCTTTAATTTTGACTGATTAAATAAAGGTAGTCAAACAGCTGCATATGAATTTTCTGCTCTCAGATCTGGTCTTTCGATGAAGGGATAATCCGTATTGAATTCAGAATATAAAATGACATTTTCTGTTCAAGGCTTCATCTGAAAGTCCGGTAACAATATCATCGATTTCATCAGCTAAACAATTTGAACAATTGACAAAACTTTACTCTGAGCATATAGATGAAATACACGGAAAGCTGATATCAATTATCGAAAGTACATTTGATGATACACTTTCCTCGTATGAAGTTCGCGCACCAATGCCAAGTGATTGCTTTCGTACACTGGTCACAAGACACATAACTGCTTTTTATAATGCTGTGGCGCGCATCGTTTCACCTAGTGATCTCATTCTTCTGTTTACTCGTCTTAATTCGATATTTAAACAATTATTATCGAAACGTTTGCGTCAATTAAGAATAGCCAACGATGGTGGACCTCAACATGGACTTCTAACAAGTGATCTTTTGTATTATATTAAACAAGTTCAGAGTTTTCCGGGCCTTGAAATGTTGGAATTACATGTTGACGAAATTTGGACGACCAATTAATCCTCTCTTTTCTTTTTTCTCTTTTTATTATTTTCTTGTTTATTTTTCAAATACACACAGACACACTAAACAAACGCTAAAACGCAGTTAAGATTACAATTTTCATTTTCAATATTAAAATATATCGTAGACTTGTAGCACGTGCACAGATAAAAGAAAGCACTGTTTTCTAAAGTTCTGTTGCCTATGATTGTGAATCTTTTCAACTTTCTTATTTGCAACTCAATTCAATCAAGTATAACTAATTACATTGAACGATATCGTTTTATTTGTGTTCTATTTCGATTCTACATTTCATCAGCATTGTTAAACGGCAACTTTCAGTCTTTTCAATATCTTATTTAGCTAACTCACCAGAAAAACTCGCCGGGTATCATCCCTCTTGGATATCAATGCAGCTCTGTTTGTAGTTGCAATGCTCTTTCCTAAAAATGGAACTGTTGTGTCATGTCAGTTTATTTCGTTAACTAGATTCTGATCATATTATCATTGTATAAATAATCTGATTTACTGACAAAGAACTTGATTTTTTGAAATTTTTACAGTGTGTGCATTTCAAGTCGATAGGCTCATTCTACGAGATTGCATTGACACGAGGGAATTATTGACGAGTTGACCGCGTTTTTATTCATACAATAAAACGGCTACTAGTCGGTACTTTTTAATAACTGATGAATCGAACATCTATCGAGCGTATGTTTCACAGCTTAGAACCGGTTGAAAATTCTAATTCTGGTGAAAATAACGCTTTTACGATGTGTCTCTCCTCAGCAGGAGTAGTTATCGAGAGAGTTGAATCTTTTGTCGTTGTAGATATTCCGTGAGAGCTCACGCTGCCCCAATCTTCGGCTCTCCAACGTGGTCTGTTCATATTCTTTTATCATGTAGCGAGCAGTGCACGATCAACTCGTAAATCATTCACTGCGCTGAACTCAATCTCCGATGATCTGTTCATTAACTTGAAATGTGTGTACAGGAAATGTTTCAAGTTAAGTCGATGTCTATTCGACAATGGATATCCTTATAGCACTTGAATTATCATGATGGGGAAACAATATTGTTCTCTAATAGTTAACTTCGCAAATCATTGTCTCGGCAACACAGTTTCTGTTCAACAATATTTGATCAGTCAAATCCAAACAGTCTTGGTAGACTGAGTCATCCGCACGAAGAATTGTCGTTATCATAAAATGCGAATAGAACTCGATTCGTGTTCGCCATTATCGACCCATATAATAATTGTTACAATGATACTATCAGGATATGGTTTATCAAATCAATTGGCATAAAGAACAGTTCTATGATAGGTGCAGATTCGAAAAAAGAGCCAAACTACTTCTGGATATTTGACTGAATCATCATGCTTTTTTCGCAACAGGATATTATTCAGAGACGCTCGGAGAATTCCAGGTTTTCGGGAAAATCTTTTGTTTGAAATTTAATCTGAAATGTAATATGCTTACAGAGCTAGGCTTAAATAATACTAGTTACCATGACACACACATTGACCGATTGGAAACGAATGCTCTTCGAGATGAAGATCCACTTTCACAGCCTTTGTTTCGTAGAAATGGGTACAAAACTTAACAATCCACAAGACTATCATTCCAGTTGATTAAAACGATTTGTAAATGGGATATTTTCACCCGTTTGTCTTAAAAAAACACAGTTGCAAGTTGGAAATTGGATTCGGCATCTGGAATCATGTGCAGATAGATTCGACTGATTCTCTTTGTTCTCGATTGACATCGAAGCACCATTATTCTGTGAATGTGAACGTTCATTGGAGAGTTTGGTAAAGGGATGGATAAGTAAAACCGGATTTCATTCTTCAACGTATCATTCCGACTGTGATGAAAGTTTACATACATTATTTTGATTTTGGTTCATTGTCAGGGTGTGAACAGCTGCCATTCCTGTATGTTCAGTTCACGAAATCATCAAAGCAAATGATATTTTGCGAGAAATAAAAGCATAGCTCCTGGGTTCTAACTCAGTCTCAACCACAGCTGGTTAGAGCTACTTTAAGAAAAGGAACTAGAAGGGGAAATCAATTGGAACGGCTTCATTTTAGTCTATAGTTGAACTTCAGAGAGATGTAAGAAATATGTATCAAAAATATAATTATGGAAAATTCTCTTAAAAAGGCACGATAATTTTTCGACCTATTCGAAGTGGACCAGGCTCAAGATGCTTCAGTTATTATCCAGATGCGTTAAATAGCTCTGTGGCTGTCTTCTAAATAATCATCACTGTTTGAATGCATTGAGTGTTTTTCTAATCATCTTCATAGAATTCGGAACTCGACGATGAACTGCTTCCGTGCTGATTGCTTACTATTTTTATATTTATTAGAAATAGTATAACGAATCTTGAAATTACACAACATACGACGGATTACGTCAGGAATAATTTATTCGTCGTTTAAGAAATAATTTTATTGAACTATTTCGTTGAAGTCATATAAGTATTTTCAGATCATATCCATGGAATGTCCGACAAATGTACGGTGCTCTGCACATCGCCTTAGATTAGAGTGTACTTCGTATACTTGTGCATAATTAGAATCCGATTGTTTCATTCATTGTCACGGAAAGTCAACAATCGTGATGCTGAGCTACATGTTACTCATTATATGACCGTATACTAAGCCGTTTGATTATTTAAAAGCGTACGCAAAGTAAACACGTTCTTCCTAGAAATGTGTCACATACATGACAACAAATGAAGTACATCAAATGTTTGTAAACTTTCTCAACACGCAACGAGGCTAATGAAAGTTATTGTTTTTGTGTTACTCACACATGTGTTCGAAGAAAACAGTGAGGGCACGTTTCGAGGCAAATATTTTATGGCTTTTTATCCATTATAAAGCTTATCAGTCAATACTCAAGAATGGATGTAAGCAATAGTCTATTTTGTAATCTAATGCAACCCTTGTCGTAATAAAAATGCAAAACTAAGAAAAAACAATTAGAAACACGGAAAATAAGAAGTCCATCAGGAAAATAACGAGAACAAACCCTTAATTTCAAACTTCCTGTCTTTTTAATAGTATAAAGAAGCTAACGAAGAGGCGTGAGTTCCAAAATTCAAACTCGGCAGAGACTGTATTGGATAGCTTTTATTAAAACAGATTCGAGGAGAATATTAAAAAGCAGTTAAATTTTGTGTTGCCACATCAGCACCAACACGCAGTGCAGCTGGACAGTGTGGCTACAGAACATGTTCATCTCTGTGAAAAACTAAAGAAGAAAAACTCTTTCAGTGTTTTAGTCATTTTTAATCGTTTTGCAAATAGAAACAAAAGAAATCTTTGTCCGAGAGATCTGGTAGAGAAAAGTAGTAGATACACATTTGCTCGCTGTGCAAACCTAGAACAACTTTAGAATAGAATAACGAAAGGAATAAGACACAATAAATGAATTCCATATGGTGGAATAATAATCATCATTCACTGTGTTCACTTAAGTATTCTCATTTGTTTGAAATTGATGATTCTAATATACTGAAAACTTGTCAATTTAGAAAAGATGTTTTGCCGTTGACAGGGTGCCGTTGACGAGTATATCTACACAGCCATATTTCACAAACGAATAGAACAACCACACTTTTAGTAAATAAGTGAACTGACATTTACGATCAATTAACATGTATCGCAGATTTCTTGTTCAGAGATGGAATCAGTCTAGACTTCGGACTGTCGATAGTTGTCTAAGTAATTAGGGCAGGTCAGTCCGACCCAGGTTTGAATCTTACTGTTACTGACTCCATCTGTGTCGTTGTCTCTACAACGTATGCACTTTTTATTCTCCTATACATATGTTCTAATGAAAGGTTCTCTATGCTTGGTGTTGAATATTTGCTCGAATTTCTCCATAATGTTCTCTGCGTCGTCTCCGAGAGCATTATTAATTATTTTGTCTATTGAAGTACATATACTCTCTCGTTTCTTGATCAATCAAGAGCAAGTGTTCACAGAAACCAACATCTGTTTTTCGAACGACGATTTTGAGCAAGACATTTAAGAATGATCGTCGTATTATCAGATTTATTTATTTATTCCATGTTAGAGACATAGTTCATTTTGATTTTGCATTGAGTTTAAATAGTTGCTGATTTTCTAAAGCATGAATAAATAAACCAAAATAGATAAAAGTGTTGCACAGTTTGCATGAAATTGGCTGAAAGAGAAATTAGAAAACGAACGAGTAGCGAAAACAAATTATGAAAAAAATGTCGATCGTATAGAAATAGTGAAAAAATAGATTTGACTGAAAAGATCGAAAATATTCCTGATATTCTAAGTAACTCTTGATTCTTCTGTTTTGCACTAGTGTCTAGTCGAAGGTGTGAATTCGTATCACTGGCTCTTCGTCCCAACTAGATCTACGCCTTGTTCTCATCAGTGGCCGACACTAGTCAATTGTTATTCGTGACCCGAACCGTGTCGAACACTGATGTTCATACCTCATCACGACTCTCTGTCATCTCGTAACAGACAATATTTATCCATGCATTTAGCTCTTGTTGATTATGTTATTACTTACGAACAGAAACGTTCGAGCTGGATTTGATCCCCGAGATGGTCAAAGTCACCTGTCTTCCGATCGGGCAACCTGCGAGCATTCCTGTTTATGCGTTCATTATATTTTCAAATCTATTCAAACATCTCTCATGGCACTAGTTGACAATGTTAATGCAACCTTTTTCGACAGTTTCATATGATCAATCGATGTATTGATTTCATAGTCATGCCGATCAGTATAATATGAAGGAATAACGGCATCTGCATTTGACTCGTTAAAAACATTGTTAAACTCTCAAACCATCCAAATTGATCGTAAACATGTTTATCAGCATTTAAATCACCAGCCATTATTGCCATTGAACTTGATTGACCTAAGAGTTCATTGCACCTAGTTTTCACTGTTTTCGCTTGTGCTATTGGACTAGCACAATCGAGATGTAGATTAACTAAATAGAGTTTGTTTGAATGAATATCAATAATTTGAATAGCATCGCCTTGTTCACAATCAAAAATTCCATTGATTGTTTTTACTTCATTAGCATATTTCCAACGTTTATGAATTCATGTAAGAAGTCCATTAGCAGTTGAAGAAGGACTTACTCATCGTTCATTAAGGATGCCGACATCTAAAGCTAGGGGTAGGAAAATAACCTTAGCTTCCTTAAAACTATGCGCATGAAGAATTTCTAACATTTTGTTTAGCTTGAAAAGAAATTCGCTTCAACGCAACAGTTGAGTATGAAGATGCTATTGATATCATAGGAGACTATACTAAGTAGACAAATATTTATATGCGAATGGACGTTAATATGATTTCGGTTAAAAAGGCGAAATCTTTTAAATTTTTTACGTTTTATGAAATTTATCATTTTACTTAGATTTTAGTTATTCAACGGAGAAAAAGGTGAAGACTTAAGATAGATCAAATTTACGTAATTGCTAAGTGAACTGAAATCCACCTTGCTTAATCTTCGGACTTGACATCGAACTAGTTCAGCAACATCTTGCGAAGAAAACAGAATGTGATTAAACTGAGGCATCATTCTTGATTCATGTAGGATTCAATTTACTTGTTGCAAATTAAAATACGACGAATGTATTGCAACCGATTCAGTGACCATCTGATAAATCAAGGTTCCCACGTGCAATGTGTAGATCTTGTTGAGGTACGAAAATTTAGAAAGACACAATCACAGGTCTTTGACTCAGATTTAAATGTATTTTACGAGAATTTCAGTCAGTGAAAACCGAACAGTAATATTTTAAAATTGAGTTCATGGTCATTTGAATCCATCGCCTAAGACTCGAACTCGATGGACTGTAATTAACATACAAAAGTCTAGCTGGAAATTAAATATCCTGAGATTAGTCCAACAAAATGGTTCTCTGATCAAATATCAATCTAAAAACTCGTTCAAATTTCACGACCGATAGTCGAGAGTATGAATGTATCGTGTGAATGTGCTGACACATCATCGGATCTCATAAATCCCAATCAACTACATAAACACCGTAAAAAATAAATCTGTATAAATATGAGCGGTAACTGCTTAGTTGCATGTAATGTGATTTTCAACATTTCTTCATCTTCTCTTACAATGTCGGTTTGTTGCTTTTAATGGAATTTTTGAAACTGAATGTTTTCCAAATGATATCAGTGCATCATGTAACTATTATTCTGTTTAACCGGAATCAAATTGTAGATCTGATAAATTACATATAAAAAGCGTTCTTTCTTGCCAAACTACTATGACGTTACAATATTCTGAACAAAATAATGAATAATTATTGTTACTACTGTCTAGTGGCGAGTAATAGAGACTGAGCTTTGAACCCCAGGAACTTGAATTTATAATGAAGCATGAACTCGGAGTTTCCTACAAATAGAATAGAAAAGATGTAGAAATCTCAGATTCAAATCTGAGTGTTATGTTTACTTCAAAAAGTCAAAATACCGAATGTAACCTAAAAAACTGCTGTCTTTTTAGTAGTGCAGTTGTTGTGAAAGGTGCCAACATTCACCAGTGTCAATTTTTTGGAATTAAAAAAGCATACGCACCCCATATAGGGACTAGCATGTGTAAAAAAAATTCAGCTCGATCACTCTTACCATGTCGGAGAAAGGGAGGCAAAACAATTGTTTTTCTCCTAAAAATTTGATTTAAAAAAAACGCGAAACAAGATTCACTTTCAATTTTTTTACTACCCATCTTTCTTTCATCTTTTTTAAACATTGATAGGATTTCGATCATGCTGCGTTCGATAGATAACCACCAGTAGATCAAACACAAAGGCGAATGTTCGCCTAGAAAGTGAACAAATCAAGTGTTTATTTGGCAAGTTGGTCTAAAAAATGTGTTACATTCTAGGCATAAACGCATTCCGAGGAAGGATTTTTTATACAGATCGATAGAAGACACTACCAGATGTATTTATCAATGTAAAACAAAAAGTCCGAGGAAAGACTTTTTCAGGTCCGGAAACGAGGGGGGGTTACCCTTACATGCACCATATTTACTTGTATCATATGACATCGTTTAGAGTTCTTGAGAAGTTCTATCTACTCCAAAAAACGAACGTTAGTTATATGGGAAATAAACACATATCAAGCAGACGAAGTGTCAGTATACGTGGGTTTTTCATAGTTTTGGGGTATTGAGGAAATTTCAAACGCAACACATTTACCCCTACAATTTAGCATCATTTTGTTGCCCATGAAATTCTTTATCAAATTGTTAATAATAATTCAGTTTTCATTTTGGGTATGCAAAAAATTTTGATGTGCAATCATTGAAATAGGTCAATATTTGCATAGAAAATGATGAAACTTCTTGCTGTAACTCAGTAAGTCGTTGACGCATTATTCTCATCTTCGAACTCGACCGAGATATTAATGAGATAATGCTGTGTACAAATATTTATCGCACTTGGATTAGCAATTCAGGATTTATCGTGTAAACGGCCTGACGGACACACTGACAGATTCTAGAGTGTACACATTTTTTGAGTACACAAAAAGAATGGGTTGTATCGACATTGTTGGCAAAGCGAGAAAGCGTGATTATAGAGTTTGATTTTTACCTTCACGTCATATATAGATAGTTGCTTAGATTATTTCGTGCGAACTCAAAGGAATAGCAATCACCTAGCTTTTGTTGTAATCTTGGAATCATATCTTCTTGAGCCTCTTGCATCATAGCAACATTACAATTACGTAAACTAACATTTGATACAATAATTTCAATTCGTGTTTGAAAATCAGCAGCTAAATCATACAAAGTCGGATACCATTCTTTCTCAACCCAACAAGGAGCTAGAATATTCCAACTCATAAGTGATTAATCATGGACTTGATTAAGATTCATTCTGTGAATGGAATAAAATAGGAACAGTATATTAAATAAAGATGGTTTATGGAAAATAATTTCTCTATCGAATGACTCTTCCGATTATTTTAATTGGTTTATTTGTTTGTTTGTTTGTTTAGACGAGCCAGTTTTCTTGAACAGTATCTTTACGACATTGTTCTTTTCTTTTCTTTTTCGTTCTTTCAGATAAAATATTTGTCAAAGCATTAAGTAATCAATGGCAGAAACTATAGAGGTCCTATTAGTACTCAACTTGAGTCAATGTATAAGAAAACTGCTTTCAAAATAATAATGATACTTAGAGTTTAATTGTCTATTCGATGTTAATTTTCAAGGTTCACAAAAATTATTCATAACTATTCAAAAGATTTCTTTTTCATCGTTCGTTGCTAAAAGAAAAGTTTCTATGAATTCAGTATGAAAATAGTCCGAATATATGCACAATGAAATCAAGTTTCTCTTTCGAAAGTGTCGTGCATATTTAAACGGGTTTATAAAAAAGGAAAACAAAAAATCATCATTATGAAAATTAATTTTAATTAATATAATTCAAAAACGTCTAAAGAAGCAGGAATAACTTCGTTCATATTCTTCCTACGAATATAGTCAAATTCAGAAAATATCTTTTCCGATGAAATAGATTGTGTTGAAATTTTAATTCGAACTCTTGACTCTCGTCTCACTATAGTAATTAAGAGCAAAAAATTTGGAAGTATTTTCCGTGAGCTCCCTGTAATTAGAAAAAAGTGACATGTTGAGAAGCATTTTCAAAAATATTTAGATAGTTTTAAAATAGTCTAGAACATTCTCAAGTCTTGGCTGGAATTTCAACATCCGAATTAAAAGAACTACCCGAAAATTCTTTTTTCAGTCAGAACTTCAGACACGAATAGTCGAATGATGCTTCTAACATTATTATTTACAGTATCACTTCAAATTCTCAATGTATTTGCTCATTCAATTATTTAACATCGATGAATTACTTTTGTAACCGTCTTTTATGAGGTCAATAGCCATTTCTTCTAACTATAAACTGTCGGATTGCTTTTTTCTAGATGAATTTCATCGCAAAAAGCTCCTATTTCGGTTCCGAAAGCAGAATTCAGTCATTTACGATGAGGTTTGCAGACAGTAATAGATTTTGGGTGACATGACTATATGATATTCAGTCAAATATTCTCTAATAATTCCCAATATTCTCCCTGGTCGCGCTTAGTCATGTATGAAAAGCGAAGAATGGACAGATTCATCTGTTACTTAAAACTTAAATCAGTTGGAAAGCTTGCATTGGATAGCTATTGGTGAGCAAGCTAACGTTTGCATCGTTAAAACGATTTCAACTTGATCAAGTCCGATTTCATAAGGAAATTCCAGTCTGATGTGTAGCTCTGCTCCTTCTCTAAACTGAGCTTTAGCAGTTTCTAAATATTAAGTTGATGTTCGAAATCATTCCTATTCTATCCCATTCTTATAGCTACGACAAAAGACAAACCTATGACTCATCTTCAATGTAGAATTGAAGATGAACATTGAGATCTTCATATTTACTCAGTAGAAAAAGAGCAACGTTGAATATGAAACTACTTTCTTCGCTTGATCAGTTGACAATGTGAAACCGGTCGAGCACATGATTCTGTAGTGTTCCTTTGAGAAAAAGAAGTAAACCATTCGCTGACAAAATGAAGGTCAGTATGTCTTGTCCTCTACTGGTTTGTATTTTCTCTTAGATTCGTCCTTAATTGTTGCTGGAACGATCTCAGAAGTTTCCTTCGCTACACTAACTCTAAGATGATCTGAATGGAGTTACACTTTTAATGCTGAAATCAACTGTCTGAATATTTTATCATAGAATAACTAAACTGAAGCATTGTCTTCAAGGAGAACCGAGCGAAAACACTTCGGGCGTGCTCTTATATACCATATACGCATATTCGAAAAGAATAGAGTCAAAGATATTTGATGTATATTTAATTCATGTTTAAGAGTATCAAAATGTGATCTACTAGTATTTTTAATTATGTCACTATGCAGCTAGTTCTAATGTAAATACGAGAAGGAATGTGTTCGACAGATTTATTTGACAATTAAATCAATAGCTAAGGCAGATGTGGAATATTGAATTAAGAAGAATGAAATGGGACAATGGCAAAGAAAAAATAAACATCGACGAGAAAATTACAATGATAAATATGGCCATCTATTATGCT
Source organism: Rotaria macrura (assembly GCA_900239685.1). Lineage (NCBI taxonomy): Eukaryota > Metazoa > Rotifera > Eurotatoria > Philodinida > Philodinidae > Rotaria > Rotaria macrura. The sequence continues at coordinate 11,482 of OENT01000220.1, read as the reverse complement.
TGAAAAACAAACATTGTCTCCTAATGATCTAGAAAATATTTTAATCAAGTCCGAGACAAAAGTCCAAACGGCGAAGAACTCAGTTTGACAGAATAGTTAACTTTGAATTGTTACAAACAAAGTCTTGTTTATTTTTTGAACGAACGGAGATAAGGTCTAAATTTATTCAGGTTTCTGAACGGGCTGATTTCAGTTGAAGAATCTTGAGAAATTTCGACTTGTGATAGTAGAAATCTTGGATTCATTTCTTATTTCAACAAAGAATTTTCCTGCGTCAGTCAAATTAGTTTTCTTTAATGTTCTTCTTGATTGTTGAAAGAGATCGTGTAGACATTTCTATGAGCTCTAGCAGATAATCATCGTGGCTATTCAACAAAACGAGAGCGTGAACTTTCACCAAACTGATGTTTAATAGACTTGTCATGTTTTCCAAAAACTTGCGAGAGAAATATTCTTTCTTACAAGAGTCAATATATGACATTGTATTCACAGTTGTCAACTAACGATCGCTGATTTCTGTCAAGCTGCAAGTAAACGATAGACCTATATCGTCTTTCTTGCTTCGAAACATAATGGTTATCGCTAGATATTATAAATTATGCAAAAATCTTGCATGGTTTGATAACTATTTACTCAGAGTTGATTATTTGTTCTATCGACGGGTTTCTTTATCATGCGACAAGTCAGATGATATCATTTAACAAGCAATGCGTTTCTAAGAAAAATTCTCAGTAGTTCGATGGAGTCGTAATTATATTCGGTTGTTTCATCATTTTCGAATTCAGTTTAACTTCAAATGTGAAATCGAAAAAGATTTTTCGCTTTTCTGAAAGTATAGATCGCAGTGTGTTTAAGCAGTCCAATGAAAGATTCTTTTCAAGAAAAGCGTCTTCAACCGAATATTTTTTTATTTTGGAAAGTAATGTTTTATCGAAGAATTTCGAGAAAATCTTTAGATTTAGTCGAAGTATTGTGGTTCACATTGTTCGGAAGTCAATCATGTAACAGAGCTGCTAAAACAGAGTATTGCTTGTTGAAAGACAACATACGAAGAGTTTTGCTTACTCAGAAAACACTTCAGTAGATGAATGACATTTGACTATTTGTTTTTGAGTTTTTTGATAGTCGATGCCAATAGAGAACTGTATTATGTCGATTCTTCTATGGTTGATTAAGTGATACCGACAAATTGCACTTCTACACTCAGTCAATTAGCTTGTAAATTGTTGAATAAATATTTTATCCAAGAAAGATCTTCGTAGGTATTCCTTCTATGGTCAAATGAACAAAATTGGCATGCAGTTTTTTGTACACATTGTCTCACCCAATATGATAAACATAAACGTAACCATTGCTTGTCAAGTGTCGTTCTACGACGACTATTGATACAAGCATTATGGTGAACAATTAGATTTCATAAAAGACATCTTCACTATAAAATGTCTTGTTCCATCGCATGTTTTCGCATGACTATTAGTTATTTTGCTTTGTGAGGACACAAAGTGGTAGAGAACGTGCTGCTTGATGACTAATTAATCACTCAACTCTTGGATTGAATTCATCGGTGTTACAACCAGATTAATTCAAGCTACAAACTCCGAAGATTTGAATTTTTTCCACCCGTTTTTGTACACGCTGATGAAAATTCTACGAGCGAATATAGATGAATTGATAAGCAAAAGTTGTTGACTATGCCCCCCCCCCGTGCTTCTCCCTCACCCAGAGTTATAAGGTTTTTCAGGAGAGAATATACTCAAGACGTACTAGAAGACATCGATGGAGCTTATCAATTGGATGAAAATTGACAGTTTTAATTCGGGTATTTACACTTAAACAAGGTCAAGTTTTCATAGTTTGACTTTAAAATCTTAACTGCGCGTGTTGTTCAACGTCGTATCTAACTCTTCGAAGTCTTAAACAATGTCTTATCAGATACTTGTAGCCGCTTTGATTTCCGAAAGAACCTGCTCAACTCAAACTTTTAAAAATAGATGAGGCACAAAACAAGACTCTCAGTGAAAACATTTTACCCTTGAATAACAAAGGTATGATCAAGATCGTGATCGCACTTTTCCTCATCAGTTGTTTTGCATGACTACAACTCGTGAGTATTGTATAGCGCTCGATTTTATTTTCATTAGAAAAAATTTGATTCAATGGTAAAATGGGTTGTGTAGTCATAAAATTCAGCAGTATGTGTGTTGCTAAACGCTTGACAGCCATAGGTATGAATATTCGTCGAATGATTATCTAGAAAAAGAACATACTTGGAGGAAGATTTCTTTTCAAGATACAATACCACTCCTGGTCATTAAACGTTCTTTTAGATTTACGCATCAACATGTTTCCTTCGATTCGGATTTTAAAGATTTGTCACAAGTCGAATTGTTTGTTGAAAATGAAGTTCACCCATCGACGTACCTTTAGTTGTTGTGAATGAAAATGAGAGTTTAGATGTTTCAAAAAAAAATATATAGTCCGTCAACTATACTGGAATGTGATCCATTAGTAGTACATCTCAGTAGAAACCTATCATACTATTCACCGATTCCATTCTTCTTTGTTCTTTTGCACTCTGTATTTGATCAGCTATCGAATGATTACTGGCATCTACATCGAGGAAATAGTTCTTTGAACACAAGAATGCTACATAATAATATAGAAATTGAAATACTGAAATTCGTAGCAAAATATTTGTTTCTTGAATCAGACTGTGTCAAAAAATGCATGACTTTCTTATTTCAAATATGACTACGATGAATTGGGTCACGTGCGGCGACGTTCAAATCAGTTCGAAGTGTTCCTGTCATATTTTTACTATTGTTTGTGATTTAACCTTAAATAAGTCGATGATTAAGGAATTCGGATATAAGAGTCCTATATCGATATATTGATAGGGCTTGTTGTTAGCCTTCCTTGTTTGTGTCTTTATAGTTTATTTATTCATCGCTCCATTCTTGTTCTACACACTTGTCTTTCGGTTGCTCTCTTCCATATAAGCTTGTGTAGAATGAGAACTATCTCAATAAACATCATAGACAAGATGTTACCCTATCCAGTTTATCTTCGGGGATAGGCATGAAATTCATCTTTTAGCTATTGTTTTATCGTAGATACAGAAACTAGACTATATGAACTTCTGAAAGCCTGTTACGGTTTTTCAAACATGTTCAATAGTCAATGTTTTATTTTGTGTTTTTCTTTCCATTTCATACGAGTGCGCATGAAGGACTTGTTGTTCAACTCCCAGAGAAAACACCTATCAAACGGAAGGAGACTCAATTCATAATAATCTGCTTTCAGTTAAAAATAGTCTAAGATGCTTTTATTAATAATGGTTAATTAGAAAATAAAACTTGTCGTAAATCTTTTTTCAAACAATGTTTGACAATCGTCGTGGCTTGATAAGAACAAGAAAATACGAAATCAAAACAAAGTGTCATTCATTCTCAAAAAATAGATTGAATCTGATGAAGTTCGTATTGCACACTATTATCGTTTATCTAAATGAAATAAACACATGTTCGACTGGATACTACGGATGAAGTTCTTTACGACTATTCATCCGTTGGCATGTTCTAAAAAGTCGATGCTTGTTTTTTTTCGAACATCGACATCTTATTATCATATTTTTCCGTCAATGAAGCAGTCTTAGGGAATTTTCCCCTTGGTTGTTCTTCATTGAAACCATTTTTATAATATTCATTGAATGATACATTTGCTTCCTCGATGGGTTTCATCAGTCTATTATTAGTAGTTCCTTTCAATCCCTTAATATACCAAACATTCATACGACGATCGAGACTGCCACTTGCGAGAACAAATTCCGTTGAATTTGAACATTGAACAAACGCTGCACATTGAACAGCTCTCTTATGTGCTCGCCGTTGGACATAAAGTTTTTCTCCATTTAAAATCGAATGTAGGCGAATGTCTCGATTATCCAGTGGTATAGCTAGAATATCATTAAACGACGAGAGACGATTACAAGGAGAAACACATCCAAGTGAGAGAAGTGGGGATGAATTCATCGAACGACAATCCCAAATATGAACGAATCCATCGTCGGACGAAGATACAAGACAAATGTCGCTTTGAAATAATGTCGAATTAACTGTCTTTGTATGACCATTGAATATTTGAACCGAATGATTTAGAGTTCGGCAATCCCATAATCGAAATGTTCGATCACCTGGAAAGCATAAATAAAATCTCTTTTTGAAGATAAAAACATTAAATACCAAGTAACCTTAAAGTCATCGGATGGCCTTGCGTTTCAAGTGGAGTCCTATCGCCGATAGAAAGAAGATTTCACTCTACTTCATTAGATCGACTAATCTTCCAAGTGTCGAGATTTAAAAGATTTATTAAACGTGAAGTGGATTTTGTTGGATGCTTTCAAATGGATTTCTTTTGTTCTACATTTTTAATTCCATGGATTTTCATCGTAACTCTAGAGTAGTTTAAACCAAAATACAACACGAACGGTCAACGTCCAATTCTACACTCGTAGCATTTAAAATCATTATGCTTACGAAATGAATAGAATATCACAAAGATGTGAAAACTTTAACTCCGACATACTATTCTCTATGCCACATTTTGATGTAAATTCAGGTCCGACTACTTTGGCATTTTGTTGAATCATACGAAGGAAACAAATATCTAAAGTCACAAAAATCCCCTTCAACTGCAGTTAATCTGATAGAGACAGACGGTCCCAAGATTAGTCAACGAAACGATGACAACTGAAAACTTTTATGTTTCTCCGATAAGAATGCATTGTCCATTAAAGACTGTCCGCTAAATTTTTATCCTATCTGTAGATGAACTTTCATTGAGCTATTCACGATGTAGTTTACATTTGTCAATCTATCATCATTATGGAGTCGATCGGAACCTTCGCCGTCACTCGTATGCGTGTCTAATATAGAAAATTCACTTTTTAAAAACATCAGCAATCGTGTCTAAAGAAGCTGTAGCTCAGGTTTCTTCTGTAAGAATATCTAGGACTTTCCGTCAAAACGCAATAGACCTCATTATAAAAGACTTTCAAATGAGATTTTCCGGTTAGGAACCCATCTGCTAAAATATTTCAATGCTACGCTTATCTATAAGTAATTATATTTCATCGCCAGCTACATGTTTTTATAAATTTTAAATAAATCAAAACATCAGGAAGCCTCTTTTCGCAATCTAAATGAACTATCTAACGTTGAAACTCTATAGAAACCCATCTGGGACTATAGTTTCATACTAGCAAAAGCAAGAGAACATATAAGTGGTAGAAACTCTGAATAATAAATTGAGTTCTTCTTTTAGAAGTATGATATTGTTCAGCCAGATTTTTCTACTTAGAGAAGAAGAAGAAGAAGAAGAAGGCAAAATCTCTTGAAATGATTCATAAAAACGAAGCGAAAAATAATTTGAAAGTTCTTATCTGATGAAAATATGTGCGTTTGTGTTGGTCTTTAACTTCACATTGATTTCAGTTGCGTATTTCTTATATTAGCAGAGTCTTGATCAATTTCGTACACGGCCATCAATGAACTTTATATAAGCTGAGAATCTGTTCTGCTTATTTTTTTATATTGAAGCGAAAATTTATCGATAATTCTTCTCACACCAATGATTCCTTTCTAAAATTTTCAATCCGAAGTTACCATGAAGAATAAAGCCTTCAATACATTCGAAGAGCCTCGCTTATCCTCTATTGTTTTTCAAGGAAAAATCTCAGTTTTTCTTGAGGCGAAAGATATAATACTCAGAATTATTTGATATGTTGATCAGATAGTTACAACGGTTGATCTCACTGTCTCTGTTACTACGTTTAAATCAACAGTCTAAAATGTTTAGTTAAAGAAAATTTTACAAAACGAGTAAATTGCCAATAAACAAGACTAGGTCATACAAAATACGATTGCTTGCTATTTCATAGTAAGAACAATGGTTTACATGATGAAATAACTGTCTTCTAAAAACATATTGAATCATGTAATGAAATAGGAGAGATTGGTGTTCTTCTGTTTTCGATACGACTTGCTATGCATGTGAAATCGTTTCAATTTATTCAAATATGAACATAAAGTCATAGTTGGCAGTTTTTCGAAAAAGAAATATGACAACGGACACAACTAGAATTTGATCATAACAAAAATGATGTTTTGTTTTAGACGTCGTATGCATACCTGCTTTCGAACGACTTTTTATTATTCAAAGGCGCAAATTACCTGAAACGTTATGTATGAATAGAATAGTACATTTCAATTCATCCGACGCTTGATATGTTCAATAAACACAGCAAGTATCTAAAATCACGGTACTCATCGATAGGATTGGGTACGAAAGTAAGACCTTTAATAATTCCCAGTTCATATGGTAGCTCTTCAGAAATATTTTTCAAGTCATCAGAAGCGATCATTTATGTTGCACTCTAGTGTCTCTATTATAAAACTATTTTCATTGAAGATTTGCTTATGTAGTGAGAAATAAAAGTACAACAAAGATAATTTTTAAGAAAAATAAAGATCGGACCTCTTCTAAGTGATAGCTGCCGTTGTTTTTCTTTGGTAGGGATAATCTATTTGCAATGAAAAATCGGCCAATTATTTTTCAGACGAAGTCATTTAAGGTACGAGAAGAGGTGAATAGAAAGTAATCTATGAAAAATATCTTTTCAGCGAAAGACGAGGAATAAAACTTTGGCGATAGAGAACTTCTAAACGCGACAGAAAAACGAAATATCAACTAAGCAGACGAGAGGTTGACTACATTATTGTAATGTGTCGAAAATTCTATTAAATTTATTTTCAATATAAATGGAAACGGGTTTATTTGTTCGGTAAAAATAACACTTGTAAAAAGTAAAATCGCTATTTACTTACGTGACGCAGTAATTACAAATGGTTTGGTTGGATGACAACACACATGTGTCAATGCCGCATCGTGACCGTAAAGTGTACGAATAGGTGTGCCCATTTCCACCTGTATACATACTAGGATGAAATTTTCACGAGAAATAATCTTAATAATTAACCTGCCAAATGGTAGCAGTTCTATCCCACGAAGCAGACGCAACTTGATCACGTTGAAGCCAATCAGCACACGATAAAACATCATTGGTTCTTAATAGTAATGCTGGACGGCGGAGGATTTTCGGATCTAAATTATAATCTTCATCATCATCATCATCACTGTGATGATTAAGACATGAATTCCAAATATGTAATTCATGATCACCGCTTGCTGTCAAAACTAAATTGTGATCCAATGGTTGAAATCGAAATGAATTAACGCTTCCATGATGACCTTGATACTGAATAAGAGGACGACACGTTTTTCGAGACCAAATAATTGATGTTTGATCAGCAGACGCTGATCCGAAATACAGATTATCAATACCACCGATCTAAGCGAAAAGTTTAGCTAACTAACTAAATAGTAATCTCATATGAAACCTAACTTACTTGAACATCCCAAACAACATCTCGATGATGATCATTCGATGAAAACAGAAAATCATCAGATTGATTTTTAACTCTTAGTGTAACTCGATTTCTCAACATTGGAAAAATGTTTCCTGCGCAAAGTTTATTTATCATCTTTTCATGCCCATTATGATTTATTCCGCTGTAGTGTTCTAATTCTTTTCGTAAAGTAACATTTTCACTTACTAAACCATCAAATTCTTTTTCGATTTGATTTAATAAGTGACGAATTCGAACTTTCGATACCGAAGAATCTTGCAATGACGATAAGCATTTATTTGAAGTGGAAGTCAGTTGATCGATGCCAGTCATTTCTAATGGTAAATCTAAGCGATCTACACTATCATCAATCACTGCAGTGCATCTATAATAGAGAATAATATCTTCGGTCGTATTGATGTGTTACATTAGACTGATTTTAATTGATTGATGAAACATAATGCTTAGGAGTATTTGTCTGTGAGAATGATTCATCTGTACCTATTTAGATTGGTGTCGAGTTGTGTTCGTCGATTTAACGTTGTCAATGTTTTATATAAGAAGACAGCTAATTTCGATAAGTATCCTGGGCATCTTGAGGAGTAAGATTTTCTTCGTAGTCGAGAAAGGGGAAGGAAGGAAAGAAGGAAGTTCTAAGAGTGATATATGATCAGGAAAAGAATATCTATCGTTAATTAAGTTGTTCGTCAACCATGGAAACTCAAGATCAAATGGGCTTGCCTTTGTATATACGAAAAACACAGATGTGTCATACAAATTATCTGTCTAATCATCATTTTGTTTATATTATAGTAGAAGCGAAATGTTTTGTTTCCTTAGCAAGAATATTTATTTTGAAATATCATTGTCGCGAATATCATGATGTGGCTTTGGAGAAAACCAAAGACGTATTGAAAAAAAGAAAAAGATTTCTCAAAGGAATTTGCAAAAAATAAACATAATTAATGATATAGTTTTGTATTCTTCTACTAAACAAGGAGAATAACAGATGAAAACAATCGTCATACATTATTTTCTACTTCATTTATTTAGTACTCCTATGAGATAAAAACAAAGCGTATAAGAATGATTTATTATTGACCCAGATTTTTGAGTATAACTAATTTGAACTCATTTGCATAGAATGGTGAAAAGAAAGAATATTTAGTTACAATTCAAGAAGCAGCATGGACGTTAAATCTACAATAAAACGGGACGTATTGTTCTGTTTGATTTCATTTCGTCACTTCAATCAATATCTATTTTTACTATCTCATGAAATCGAATGAATAAACGTAAAATTACAGGAGATTTAATCTCATTTTACTAAATTAGAATTCTCTCTTATTGTTGCATAATTATTCTCTGGAAGTATTTCTATTAGCTGAACTTATTTTCGTATTTTGGACGAAAAATTTTCAGATATTTTCTCAATGATTGGAATAATTCCAATAAATGTCGATTTTCTAGAAATCTTTACGATCGAGCTTTGTTTACACTCTTCACCTTTTCTTTTTATAGATTTTCTTAATGATAGAAATGTAAATCTCCAGATTACATTAATCCTTTTCATTATTGGGCACAAATAATTTTCTACGTGGATTTTCAAGTCTCACTTTGGATAAAGCAAATGAAGAGACAGAAAATCCTCATGAGCTTTGTTGAATTTCAATAATTCAAAATCTTGCCCTGGTATATGAATAGACAACTAAGCCAAATTTTTGCAGGTCGGTTATTCGTCGATGAAAAATTCTGTTGAAATCACGAACAATAAATTACTTTCTTCGATGTTTCGATACTTCGAATTATTACCGATCAGGAAAAAAATCGAAATCGAAATCGAAATTCTAATGAAGCTCAATGCACTCAAATTATATTTTCATGGATTTCTTTCAATATTCGTTTATATTTCCTATGGTTTAAAATCATTGATTCAGAGTTTTACTCGCATAAAAATCGAACTGGAAATCTTTTTTCATCACATAACTCATATGGTGGGACCAAGAGAACAGAATGTGAGAAACTACGAACTGAATTGTACATGTTCTTCATTCTATTCTATGCCACCGAGAGCTCTGCAGTCTAATCATTTGTTGTTCTTGAAGAGATTTTTAGAACAGCAATTATGACTTTAAGTGACAGGAGTCAAATTTCATTTATAACTTGAATATTCTATCAATGATTCAACTAGCATTCTTTGGAAAGAATGTGTTGTTTAATTTAATTTTCTTTAAGAACAAAGGAGATTATCATTTTGAATCGCGACATCGACAAAATATGATAAATATTTTAAAAGTGACACATTTTGTATCGTTGATGTCAAATAAATCCGTGACTTGTAACTTTGCAGAAGTTTATATTTTCCCATAATGAAAAACGATCGAACGGCTTAATTTTGAAAAGATATATTGATTAATGAGAAATAAACCATTCGACTTCATCGGAAAGGAGAAGAGAAGAGAGAGAATATGCTGAAGAAGATGCTTAACAAGATTTGACAGTTTGTTGATGATAGTGTAATGGTTAATGTTCCTGTCGAATCATTCATCTTGTCTAACTCTTGATAAAAACATGGTACGAAAAAAAATACAACAAAAGAATGGCTCCAAAGTTTTCAGAGAAACTATGTGTTCATTTTTCTTTCATATAAATGTATTTCAGTAGAATCAAAGCAATGTATCAGTCGTAGAGTCTTCTTCTCCGTTGGACACATGGGCTTCGAAGTTTTCTATTTATTGCTGAACAAGAAAATCGGGGAAATTTTCAAAAAACCCGAAATGCTACTGTGGACAGAAATATTTCCGTAGGGTTAAGTGGAAAACGTCGAGAAACTCGTAATGAAGGAAGAAAATTTTTGTACACTAGCAAAAATAGTGTAAACATGAAATAATGAGCAAACAAGCCGTCGCGCAATCCTTAAAATGTTTGTCCCAGTACCAGGGGGGAAAAAGCAGATCCTCGGATCCGGAGCTCCTGGTGGATCCTTATGGATCCTTATGGATCCCCGTGGATCCTCGTTGATCTCCATTGATCTGAATGTCTTTTTTATCTTTGCGTCTTATCTCTAGAGTACTCATTACTCCTCTTTCACCTCTTCAGAAAGTTTCTTGATGTAATGCCATCAGTAGAGACTGATCCTTGTCTATGCCACATCTGTTTATCAATCCTCGTTAATAATGAAAGCAATGATTGCTTTCAAGCGAAGAAAAATTGTGAATTGAAAACCTATCATAAATTATAATATACTCATTCATCACATTATCCTCATTTCTATATGATCATGACAACATTAGGTGTTTAGTTCTTTGGGCTTTATGCTTTCTCTGACTATTCTGAAGTAATTTATCGAAAAGAGTAAAGTATAAATATGACTTTCGTTCCTCTTTGACATAAATATTATTCATTCCATTTTCGATCGTTTTTAGATAATGTCATTTGACTCAATTTTCTATGAGGAATTTGAAAATCATATTGCCAAGAACAAAAAATGGAACAGGAAAGAAATAGAAGTTGTTTGTTCAACAGTAAATTTTTTTTTGATTTCTATGCTTTATCAGTATCTTTTGTTTTTCTCTAGAAAGGTATTCTCAAATCAGAAAACATAGCAGATATTCGTAATCAGCGCAAAAAAAGAGAATCTTATGACGTATGTTTCAGCACAATTAAAGACGTGCTGTAATTTTTCATTACACATACCTTACAATATGTGTAAGTTGGATAAAAAATGCGAGTTATAAAATAAAAAAGTGAATGCATTCTCGAAAAAGTCGAATATCTTTAATATTCAATTGATTCTACAGGAAGATTAGCTTTCTAGAATATACTCATGTGCTTCATGGAAAAACGAAATAGTCTAATTTGTATCACATGTTTGAATTGAAATCATGAATACAACAAAATACTTCTTAAAATAGCACGTTCCAATGTCGGTCGTATCTCGTCCATTACTTTCCACTGAATTATAATCATATTTTGACATTCGAAAGATTGTCAAACTGTGACAATAGGTATCGAAG